>JBBMHQ010068820.1:0-13348 GCA_037834295.1 Postelsia palmaeformis
AAGGAATCAGGACGGACACTGGGTGTACTGATGAAGTTGGGTAGAAAGGACGATTTAATGTGAAGACAACAACAACACTGCTACTGCTGTCTGCTGGTTACGATGGTTGATGTCCCGGACCCGGATTCAGACTCAAGGACAACATTCTGGCGACTCAAGCGTTGTGCATTTTTGGAGAACTACAAGTAGGCTACAGCAGCAGCAGCAGCAGCAGCGCTTGCGTCATGCTGGTGCTGCACTGCGATGCGAACACGTGCGAGTAGTTAAATAGACAGAACCTTTTCCCAGACATGGAAATCCAGTCAGGACCTTTTGTTCCCCAACTTCCTGCCGTAGGAGTACTGTGTACCAGGTACCATGGGTAGACAGGAGTACGACAGGTTCGTACTCGTTGAGTACCAGGTACTGGTATGAAATACTTGAACCCCGTTAGTACGCAGGCCAGTACATGCAGCATTTTAGCAGTACCCACTGTGGAATGCAGTACCAACATCCGACAGTGCTGCTGTTGAATTGGTGCAAGTCGATACTTCTACTGCACTGCTCATAATGCTCATCATGCAGGCATGCAGGCCAGCGTGCACCCACCTCCTAATGGCCAGCAGTACCGTCTTCGCATCAGCCCCCTGAGCAAATCCTGCGGCCTCTTCGTCTTCCTCTCTGCCAACATCCCCTTCACGCCTGTCGGACGGGATAGGGTCTGCGAAAGCGCGCCGGATACAGTCCACCTTGCGACCGCGCGCCAGAGGTATGACGTTCTCCTTGTTCAATTCCCATGTGTGATCCACTTCCCCGGCTTGTGCCTGTTGTTGCCCAGCAGCGACAGTTGCCTCCCCTGGCTCGCTCTCTCCGGGCATGCTTTCGCGGGGCTCCTCGCCTTCCGGCACCAAAACACTCGTGAGCGAAGGTACGCGAGTCCAACGGAAAAAGGAATGAAGTGGGAAGGCTCCGGCGTCTGAAGCTTCGTCCAGCGCAGGGCTTGCACACTCGGCGGTTGTGATTTGCGGCTGATGACTGGGAAGAAGCTCTGCTCCTCCTCTTCTGTCCCCACCGAGAATGTCCAACGGGCAGACGAGATAACGCAAACATAGTTAATGGAACTCCCCAGAAACGTAGATCTTCCTAGGGTAGCTGTGGTTGTCTGGGGTATGTTTTACGCGGCTCAATCAACTTGGGGAGTCTTTCCAGCCACACCACCCCGATATCCCGATTCCCGATCCCGAGATCCCGAGTCAGCCTAGAGCCTAGAGTTGCCCAACCTCAGCAACCAGGCCGGCCGAGGCAACCTAGAGTCTTACCAAGTATAGTATCCCAGCACTGACCACTGGCATAGGGTTCGGGTTCGGGTTCGAGTTCGGGTCGGCTTCAGGCGTCAAATACAAACCCCCCGTAAAGATCCACTATCAAGGTCTCTCCACCCTCCATTTAATTCAAGAGCAACTCTCGGTCAATCGGAATGACCTATTAATCTCCGTCTTGCAACGGTGCCGAGAGAAGCCCATCATGGCGACGACAACAATCCAGCATCCTCGAACCTCTAATGTGATACAGCACGGACTTTATGAAGAGGTCGCCGCTTCTGCCGAAAGCGCTGCTCATGTCCTAGCGGGGCTGGCGTGCTTCCTCCTCCTGCCTTTGTTCCACTTCCAGCTCTTTTTTTTCCTGCTGGAGAGCATGGGAGGCAACGGCTTCGTCGCCTGCTTGTGTTGGGCGCTCGTTCCCTCCGTGACAACCAGGTAGGGAGGGTGCCTCAGGGCATAGAGACTCTTGAGGTAGAAAATAAGTGTAGTGCCCACGAGCGTGCTGCCCCAACCTTCGACGAGCAGGAGGGTATGAATATGAACGAAATGATGATCAGATCTTGAGTTCCATTGTTCCGCTGGTCTGCTTGCTGGTCAGCTTCCTGGTCAGTACGTACATACCAGGTATGTACCTCGTATCATCTTGGGTGGTGCTGGATGACTCCACAGACCAATCTACTTGCACCAGGTGCAGCATGGCGGTTTTTCTCGTACCTGGCCATACTTCGCAAATTTTGGCCAGCTGACATCTTGGGCTGTTGTACTGCTTGCTGGGTTTGCTGTTCGCTGCTGTTTGCTGTTTTGTGGTGGTGTGGTGGTGCGTGGTATACTCAAGTTCGATTACGCCGCATGTACATGATACTACTCGTACTACTCTGCTGTTTGTGAGTGTTGTTTCTACTCGTTGATGTCCATGCCGATTCTTCATCTTCAACCCTATCATAAATAGAAAAAGCAAGGAAGAGATACTCGCATAATTTGCAGGTATGTGGTCACAAGTGTACGCCACAGAGATACTACGTTGCCACGTATGCCGTGAGCACAGCAGCAATGGGCAGTGCATTGCCATGCCATCGTACGGCATACGACCAGGGATGCGTATTTCCTTCCCCGGAACCCGAAAAAATCCGGGACAGCCTTTTTCATGGGGCTGGGCCCTGGTCCAGTATATACTGGCAGTACTACTGTACTGGCTGAGGGGGCTGCCAGGGTGCCAGTACCGTACTTTGACTACCTACGTACGTCCTATAATTACGCTTCATTCAACAGCGGAAATCCATAGAAAATCACAGCGTAAAGAGCAGAGAGGGCACGCGGAACAGCTAGAGAGGGGAGACAGGAAGACAGGAAGGGAGACCGTGAGCACGATGGACAAAGCCGCCTCAACCATCGATGGCTTGGGCTGTGTAGATCCTGACGGTGCAACCGGAGCCGAGCCCTTGGTGAAGTCGAGCCCCGTCACCGATGCTGCGGCTGCTGCTGCTGCTGCTCGTGGTGTGGAGGTTTTATCGGCTCCCAACCGAGAAGGGAGTCGGGATCGGCTGAAGCAGTCACAGCGGGAGGCGAAGTACACAAGTCTTAAGACATCGCGAGGGAGAATCTCGAGTGAACATGCTGTTTGAAACAATATGAAAAGATATGTACGTGAATATTTACGTTTCTGGGGACTCGATTTAGCGAACTAAAGCGATTCGGCATCGCTGTTGAAATACCTGGTATATGTTTCAGGCCGTTTCCCACCATTTCGGTACCTAGGCTGCGTGCTGCAGTGTGCCACTTTTCCGCACACCCCTGTCCACCATTCGCTTCGCTCGCTTGCTCTTTTTTTCATATGTTTCTTGGTCGATCTGTCAACAAATGGCATTTGAAATGGTCCAAAAACGACGGTATTCTTTAGCTCTAGTGAGGCCCAAACGCGCAAAAACGCGCCTCCGGCAGGGCGCCTCCAGCGGGGCCCTCGGGGGGCGCCTCCGGCGGGGCCCCCTCACCAGCCGGGGGGGGGCAGGGGTCGCCGCGACCACCAGTACACTGCTCGGCCCCAATGTACTGGCATGTAACGCAGCCAGTAAATACTGGACTGGCTAGAGCTACCAGGGCCCGGCCTTAATTTTTCAGCCTTTCAAAAAATAATGTACGTGGATATACATACTCTCATTCGAGGATGGAAAGGCGTCATTTTTGGGGGGGGACAAAATTTATTATCCCCGGGTGGTCCATGTGCTGCAAGTATAAGATTCGTTCAGGCCTCTGGGCAGTCTTTTTTTACTATTTTCACTTTACACTCTACCTCCACCAGGTACACAGCAGTAGTGGCTGTTGCGCACAATGCAAGTAAAAGTACTTGTTGAGTAAATAAATGCCCATCGGTTTCAGTTGATTTTTCACTTGTTCATGCCCGCGTTGATTTCGGTCAATACTGAAAGCGGTTCATGTACGAAAAGACTTAAGTCGCGAAGTAAATCAGCAAAACATGAAGCGCAAAGCAGGAAGTGAGCAGCTACAGCCGCGCGCTGCTTCGTACGCGTGCAGCTATCGCGACCTTTTCCGCGACTAGAAATCTGTGAACATGGACGCTGGACGCCTCAACGAAATCCCAGCGTCTCCGCTGCATCTGCGCCGAACCCTTTTCATTCAAATATATTAGCTCATACCAGGTATACTATACTATACTATACTGTACTGTACATGATTATATCAATAAGGGGGATATTAGTATTATTAATAGTAATAGTAATAGTAAAAAGGACCAAATATTGTCGGTAAAAATATCCAAGTCTACATATATTTTTTTGTGTGTTCCACAGGTCTTACTAATAATATGTATGGTCCCCAGTGCTATCAATAGTGCGTTCCTTCGAAGATTCCGATTCCGATTCCGATCGCCGTCACATCCAATTTCTCGCAGCAAAATATCTCATGCGTACGCAACACAATGGGCAGCGCTATTTACATTCCCAAATAGTTGCAACCCAATATATTTTCAGAAATCGAAGTCAGCATCTCGCCGTCCGAGTCTGAGCTCTCAATCTCCTTTTCATCGCCGAGAGAACCATCTGACTCCACTGAGTCAGGGTCCCAGGCGATGAACGGCGTACTGTAGGGTTGTAGCCCTTCGCTGCGAGCTTCAAGTGGACCCGAACGAAGACGAGCTTCTTTGCCTTGGCAGTGCTGATGCGGGCATGCTCTTTGTAGCTCTGGGGCCCGCCATAGGATAAATCGACCGCGGTGTTACGCCCAAACGCCATACCAGGTAGTATGCTACTCCGTCACACCGGCACACAGCTGTTGTGTCCTGCGTGTGGCGTAGCTCTCGGATGTCTGTGGGCGCTTACGCAGCGCTCTGCTCTGCTAAACGGCTTAGCAGCGTCTGAAAACAAAACGGGGGCTCCATTCTAGATGGAGACGTTATTTACCCGGGTATAGGGGACGTATGGAATTCCCTCTGAAAAAATATCACCCCAAGCTCTGTTGATTTCGGGTATTTACCTCTACCGGGAAATACGCATTGCTGGATACGACAGGCGCGACATACATATTCTATAAAATAGATGAACGTAAGGAAACAAAGAAGGAACAAGAACTATTAATAAGAAGACAGATCGAAAAAATATATATTTTTTTTAAATGAAAAAAAACAATAGAAGGAACAAACTGTTGTGCCCCCCCCCCGCATAGGCGATGTGGCAAACGCTTGAAAATAACATAAGAACGAGCTAGAAAAAAAAAAATGGAAGAAAAAATACACTGCTTGTACACAGGGCAGCACAAAGAACCAATGGGAGATAACGAAGGGAAAATAGCAGGCAAACCGAAGCACAAGGCAACCTCCAGGTAGCGGTAGAGGTTTGTCGTACGAGGAGCATAGCCAGGTTCTCCCTTCTAGTCCGCCTGGTACCTTGCTACCCTGACTGCCGTCTCCGCCCTGCGTTCGTCAACTATGCTCAGCCCCTTGGCGTCCGACAGTACGAAACAAGCACAGCAGGCTCGTCACCCACCCACGCCATAAGCCCGTCCGAGGGGGTGCGTTGCCTCGCGCGATACGCGGTAGGCAGGCTTATGGTTGCCATTCGTATTCCCACCGTAGCCGAGGCAGCGTACCGAACTGTTTATTTGTCTTGCACGGTTTTCTCTTTCAGCGTATCTGGGTTGCTGGCGTGTGCAGGTTGCGCTTGTCGTACCCAGTGGGATGCCATGGCCTTGCATTGCCTATTTCTCTTATTTGCATTACATCCCCACGACACTCCCACTGTACCGTATATTCTCTTTACCACGCTGTCGCTTTATCGCATTCCCACTTCACCGCTCTACCTGGTATCACGTAAAACTTAGCACATTCCGGATTTTCTACAATTTCACCCAACACTTAACACCTTTTCCCTTTACGGTATTTCCGCTGTACCACTCTGTCACGTACCCTTGTAACACTTCAAGCATTCCCACTGTACCACATTCCCACTGTACCACCTAACAATTTTACCATATTCCTAACTTTTCACTTTCCCACGACATCAAATACCCACGTTCCCGATGCTGCGCGTTAGAGTGGACCGGCTGCGTTCTCTGGCTCGCCTCCACCTCCGATTTCTCCAGGTGGGCACGCTTTCCCTACCTCAATACTTTTTTCATTTGAAATAGTTAACACGCCAGATAGATCATCTTACAGGTCTATCAACCTACCAGGTAAAAAAATATCGTCTAGATTCTAACCTGCCGCAATGCGGCGCTGTGCGGGATATGTTTAGGGCCGGAACTTTTGGCGGAAATAAATTTGAATTCCGAATTCTTTTTCGATTGACAACTGTTTATATTAATAGTATGCCGTTTTCTCCATAGGGGACCCATACACGGTTTTTCTTCGAAATCGAATTTAATCCGTTAAAATCAAAACTCTATTTCCAACTAAAGTTTCCCGTTGAGATGGGCCCTTACTGCGAGGGGCCATAGTACATAAGACCAAATATTGTTAGCATAAATAGGTAAGTGTCTAGGTTTCCGTTCTACCGTACCTGGTAGGTCCTATCAACTATGGCCCGCCGTAATATTTATAGTACGTATCCATCCCAGGAAACATGTGGTACTGGAGACCATGCAGATTACACGCCTCCCACCCGGTAACAAAAAACTACCGTACATAAAAAAAAAATTGATCGGGAACAAATCTGCCTTGAATGATCTAGATCATGATCTATCTGTAGATTTTAGGTCAGTGATCTGCACGAGGTATGGAATAGCTATAAATACGCCAGCTGTGAGTACGACCGATTGAGCGGTTAATTCTCAACTTTGCAAGGTACTATTAGTATTAATACTTCTCGGACAAGGTGTAGTACTCGAAAGAAGTATAGTACTCGAAAGAGGTATAGTATTCGAAAGTGATACATCACGCGAAAGAGATATGACGCTCGGAAGAGGTATGCTACTCGAATGATGTATAGGACTCGAAAGAGGTGTAGTACCCGAAATATTTGTACAGCAGTAGTACCTTTTCTTGGCGTGGTGTGAAGTAAAAGGCAACAATGCACGCCTCGGGCGAACCATCGATTCGCACTTCATGCTCTCCATCTTGCGAGACAGATATAGCCCTGATATGTATGGTCTGTATGATCTGTATGATCTAGAGCTCACGTTGGTGGACGGGAACTGTATAATCTCAATGATCTACCTAGCACATGCTTCCTGGGTTGGATCTGCCCTATAAGACAAATCCTGCACAACCTCTCATAACGGCGTGTGGGGAGCTAGATAATTTATCTGTAGGTAAATAGATCGTGATATTTCCGACGTGCGTGGGGTCAATGAAACTGTTGTCTCAAGGAGGCCGTTCCCGATCCTTTTAGTTTCGTTGTTTTGCACCAGATACCAGGTACCAGGTATGCGCTTTTGGTAGTTTTTTTTGTTTCGTGTGTCCCCCCCCTCCCCTTTACTCGTTGACCTTATGCCCTCAACTTTTTACGCGTATATATACCTGGTAGATAAATAATCCCATACGCACGTACTGACCCGCTCACGTACGTTCTAGGCGATCGCGGCGATTTGTTTCGCAGCCTCTCTCGGCGCGGGTGCGGCGGGATTTGTGACGGGTCGCCTAGCGATGTCCTCGGCGGGACTTGCGGTTTCGTGGGGGGGCTGCCAGGTGTCTCAGTGGGGGCAGCAGCAAGGAGGGGCGGCCATAGACGGGTGAGTCTCGTTGGTGGTGGTGGTAGTGGTGGGGGTGCAGGTATAGGTGCTGATGGTTGTGGCGGTGGTGGTGGGGGTGGTGGGGGTGTGATAGGTGTTGGTGGTGGTGATGTTGCCGCATGAACCCTCCAGGTCAGGGGGAGAAGTAGCAGATAAAGTGATTATTAATAATATTTGCGTTGCCCACAAGCAACAGCCCGGGTTGGTTGGGTCGGGGTGTGACGAAGTTTAGTGGCCGATACTGTAATTGTACTGATCCACAGCACGGGGAGATACTCCTGTAGATGGACGTCAAGCGCACGGTTTATAGCGCTACAGAACGCTGCTGCACGCCCATATTTTGGGGTTGGTGAACGACCACTGCCTATCTTCGTGTCCAAAGTTTTACCTGGTACTAATAACTGCGAGGGAACTTATTGATAGCAATCAACACCAAATAGGTGTGGTGAACACTGGCGGTTAAAGCTTTTGTATGAGTACTCTGCATCCCTGGTGCATTCCTGATATTTTCCCTCTTTTCTCTGTCCCTGTACGTCTTTTTCCCGCCACCCGCGCTTGCCTGCTTGCCTGCATGCCTGCCTGCCTGCGTTTCTATCTTTGTACTCTCTCGCAAACACGCCGACGCCCGCCACGCGATGAACACCAAAGACTCATCGCCGGGAATCACCTGTCCCTCCTCCTCCACCTTCTGGCGTCGGCGCTGCCGCCCCCGTCGCCCCATGCCCGCTTCTTGCGGAGCCTACCGCTACCGGCACTGCTCATCGCATCACTGCTACTGCTACTACCGTCACCCCTGCCATCGCGGTATCGCTCTCGAGATGAGTGTGATCCTCGTCGCTATGTTAGGTGTCGCCGGTGGTTGTTCCCATGGTTGAGCAGGCGGTGGAGCCGCCGACGGGCCCGACGGTACATGAGAGTTTCAGATGACGACCTCCCGGAAAGTGTTGGCTATGCTGGCTTTCGAAACGGTGGCGGTGATGTTGGTGGCGGTGGTCGTGGTGGTGTTGGAGGTGGTGTTGGTGGTGGTGGTGGTAGCGAAGGTGCCGCTGCTGCT
The DNA here is from genome assembly GCA_037834295.1 of Postelsia palmaeformis. NCBI lineage: Eukaryota > Phaeophyceae > Laminariales > Laminariaceae > Postelsia > Postelsia palmaeformis. The sequence continues at coordinate 8,533 of JBBMHQ010068820.1, forward strand.
ACCGCTGATGCCGCTGCGGGTTTTGCTTCGGCTATCCTTGGTGCTGATGGCCGTAAAATCGGAGGGGTTGAGCTTGCGTCGACCCCACTTCGCGATCGCGCGGGAGAGGCCAACGTACGCACTGATGCGCCGACGTGGCTTCTCGAAGCTGGTGCTGGTACTGGTGCTGGTACTGGTGCTTGTGCTGCCACTGGTGCTAGCGAAGATAGCAGTACCGCTGTTGCTAGTCCGAACGCCAATGCTGCCGCCATTGCCAATGCTAATGCGAACGCTACCTCTTACATCCACAAATGGTTCCGTGGCGATGATGATGCTCGAGAACCATCTCTCGGCGCCGCCGACGGAAGCAAACGATTGGAAACCCGTGGCGGCGTTGGTATCGTAGGGGCTGGGGAGGGGCTGTGCGGAGGGAGAGGCGGAGTAGCAAGCGAACTCGTGTGGGGGGAGGGGGTGTCCGAGTGGCGAGGCGCAGACCCAACCCCACTGGAGCTTGGGAAAGGGATGTCTGAAGGGGGCGGTTCAGAAAAAGCAGCAGGGTGTGGAGGAGAAAGAGGGGCTACAGTAGCGCCCGGGGCGCTGGTAGAGCTGGCACGGGGGGCGAGCCAGGAGCCGCCATCTTTCATTTCGGAGTTGCTTCAAAATTTGGCGGCGTCTGCCTGCTTCGGCGGCCTCTTGTTTCTGACGGTGTTGCTGACGGGGTCTCCGCTGACCGGGGAGGATTGGGCTCCGTCTCCGCGTCTGGGCGCCATTTGGTCCGCCCTCAGGTCGGCTGATGTGTGTGTGTGTGCGTGTGTGTGTGCGTGTGTTTTTATCTTCTCGGTACTCGCACTTTCTAGTTTCTTATAAACAATGCCGTGTGGACTCTCGCAGTGACTGCCTTCGTGCTGCATAGTAGTACCAGGCATCCGAGCCCACATCCCAATCTTTGCTGGTGGTATAAAGTAGTTTGCCCTGAAACCCAAGTCCCACTGAAAACTTGTTACGCATGCTACCACCACTTTGGTTTTCCCTCGTTTTTCTGCTGCTGCCCCCCCCTCCCACTAATGCGTGCCCTGCGCTAGACGGACGCCGCCGATTCTAGCTCAGGCCTCCTTATAGTGTGCAAACTACAGTACAGCGAAATAGACAACTTCTACGAGAAGGGTGAGCAGTTCTCAGTGACGTTGTTCTCACCAAACTGTTTCCGACTGAGGGGGCGTACGGGAAAAGTATCCAACATCGCGTGTGTGTGTTTTCGAGGTAGCTTTTTGTGACAGACCTACAGACCACGAAATTTTTCATGGGGTCGAAAGAAGTGCGTATAATTTATCTCAATCCCTCTAGCACTGCGGTCTCGTTTGGGAGACGAACCACTCAAATTCCAAGTAGTTTGATCTACAAGAGGCCGCGCTCCTGCAAGGGCTGAGTTAACCCCTCTGGGATGATGCAAGTCCGACCAATAGTGATGATAACTTTCGGCGTTATCAGCTTATGTAGGGTTAGCGTGTCGCCACGCAGTGAGGGTATATCAAGTTTGCGCCCGTGCCGATCAACTCCTTGCTTTTCAACCATTGTTGTGACACGGACACCAACCATTTCACATCTCCTCACCATGCAGTGCCAGCAAATGGTTGCTGTAGCCATATAATTATTAATTGTCACTTTTCTTATCGTCAATATTCCTCGCTCAAGCCCTGAAGAAACTGCTCCTCACTTATTTCGGGAAAAAATACTGATGATTAGTGTGGGGCGTGTTTCGGCCGTCCCCAAAAGGAGCTAAGGCCAGTGTTTGGGTGATACCAGGCAGACACCAGGCATGCTTGTGATATAGCTACTTAGAGTAGTGGGTTGTCCCCAGGACGGACTAGTCAACAAGGGCCTCTGATTGTGGTAAGACAACAAGAGAGTACCCTTTTTCTTATTTTTGTTTTTGAACGTCACAGCGGCTGGCGGTCGAGTTTGATCATTTTCCTGGAAGTGGACACACCATAAAATACATCAGTCCATTGACGCTGCCACCCATAGGCAGGAAAATCCGCCGCAAATAAACTTTTTCTTGTAAGGTGCAACTCGCCCTTCATGCGACTCGCCGGACACCTCACGTTTCGCTTCGCGCTTGGCTCAAGCAGTGTCTGTCTGGTCGGTGAAAACCTAATATGCTCCGTCCCAGCATTGTAGGGATGCGAGGGTCTCTGGTCATACGACTACGGCCCGAAACTTAGTAACCCCCCGCCACCCCCCGCTTGTGTCTAATCATGTTAGGCGGGCGTCGGTCGCCCTAGCCTGGGGCTTCGGGAGAGTGCTATTGCCACCAGCGGAGGTGGAAGAGGGAGGTGCAGGCGCGGGCAGAGCCGCTTCACCCCCCCCCCGCCGATGTCGCGCGGTATCGACGTCTCCGCCCGGCGTTGGAGCGGCGAGCCCTTTCCCCTTTGAGTGGACGGGCTTCCGATTTGGAACGACGGTCCAACCGGCGCTAGCGATGGTTATCGCTGTGGCGGCGATCGCTCTCTGGCCGGACCGGGCGTGTGTGGTGTCCCCTGCGGTAAGGACCTTCTAGTTTATTGGCGCTGCTGCAGTTTGCGAAGTACCACTTTGTCCCTGTCTCTAAAGGACCGCTTTGGTGTAGCTTTAATGTAGAAAAGGCCCTCATGTTCGGAGACAGAGTGATCTGGGTGATATCGTATTAAATAGTTGTTGGAGATATTCGTCCTGAGAGCATTTTTTGTTTTTTTCGTAGTTCTTGGTCTTGCTTTCGTTCTTTGGGCTGTTCTTGTTCCTGTTCTTGTCCTCGCGGTGGGTTTATTTGCAGTTGTTGTGAATATTCCTGACATCAGTCTTGTTTTTTGGTGTTCTTGTCCTTGTTGTTCTGGCGGTGTGTTTGTATCCGGTTGATGTTGAAATTGTATTGTTCTTATATTTTGTTGGAGTTCTTAGTCTTACTTTTTTTCTCGGTCTTGATGTTTGTACTTGGTGTGCTTGCGGTGCGTTTGTATTCGGTTGATATTGAAATTTTGTGGTCCGTGTGGTCACGGCGCTGTTTTTGATATGCGTACTTTACCGTACCATGATTGCTGTTCTTATTTGTTGCGGAATACACGAGATATGTTCATACTGCTTTTGCACTGGTGTTCAAAATCATGTTTTTCACATGTAACACGGACAACAACGTCACCAATAGTAAAATAAAGTATTCAACAACGACCATAACCACACCCACAACCACAGTAACAACGGTCGTTTGCAACTGCTGTACGCAACAACAATGACAGCAGCCGAGATAACGACAACCAAACACACCACCAAACTCACAGTTCAACCAACACCACCAACAGCAACGACAGCAGCAAGAACCTCAGCACTCAGCAACCACCCCAACAGCAACCAGATCCGCAACCAGCAACGACCACAGCAGCAACCACCACACCACAGCGACCTAAAGCAACCACCTCGGTCACACCCGCAGCTGAAGCCACTGTACACCTGGTATCATAGACTCACGTCTTGTCCGCGTAACATGTCTGCTTACATATCTCGCGTGACCGGCAGATATGTATCGTCTCTCTCACTCTCCCATCCTTGTGGAAGCACCTGGGAACCCTTTCTTCCGACACGGCCGGAAACGACGGAGCGGCGGTAAGTTTTTCATGTCGAACGTCCGGGGCCTACGACTACTTGTATTATGGGGCACAGACCATAGTAAATTGGACCTACGGTACACAAAAACCTACCAAGGTATATATATTTCCCTTTTTTCACGAACAATATGTTGTCCTATTTACTATGTTCCCCCGAATTAGCACTTTTTCGATATGAACCCTTTTGGGACTGTAGTCTCTATAGATCAGTTTTGGGGGGAAATTACTTGGAATTAGAGTGGCCTGTCCCCAAAATGACACTGCAGTCCTGAAAAGGGCTGATTGGGGTCTTGAAAAAAACGAAAATTGTGTACTGCATAGTTACGTGGTGGAATATGTAGAGGTGTGTTTTCGGCGCGTTTCTTCCCATTTTTCGCGTCGGTTTTGTCACTGCTGTATCTCAAACTGGTTGAATGTGTTTTCACGCTCAACTGCGTCCTTGTTTGGGATAGGTCGCGGTCACGGGCCGCTTAGAATCGAACTCCAGCAGTGGCTTTTTTTTAGTGCTATCGCGGTTTTCCACGTTTACGGAGGGACATAGATGGTGATACAAACCACTACCATTATTTCCGTAAATGCGGGCAATTCAATACTAACATTGAACAAGAACGTTCCTAATACTGGGTACTAAATATATATGGGTTCTGGGTCCATCGCGAGTTCTGATTACGATGTATCACTGCTGTGTATTACTATGTATTGCTACCGGGTATGCATCACTATACATATACCTGGTACTGCCTATTAGTATGTATTACTATATAGTATACTACATGTAGTATTTTCGACTTTAATAGTCTCTCTGCCTTTAGTGCCGGTATGCGTCAGCCAACAATACACGACAATACCCATACTCCGCACTACTCCGCACACTATGGATACCACACTGCTGGTTCATAGCATCCGTGCCAAGCGATCCCACAGGCATAATAGCGGGCAGCCGGCACTATCGAGGGGCCACTGCTGTACTCATAACAAATATCCCCCCCCCCCCTTGATCCGCTCACTACGTGAGCTAGACAACCAGGGTACCGTTTTTTGTTTGTTTGTTTTTTTTGGCGGTCACCGACAGCTGGTTGTCTAGTTAGATCATTTTGTGCGAGGTAAAGAACCTTTACTCCGCACCAAATAATTGATCGTCTCACGTAGGGTTTATGGCAAGGCACCTAAGAGGCAGTTACATAGTACTCTCATTGCTGTCT
>JBBMHQ010068831.1:0-13346 GCA_037834295.1 Postelsia palmaeformis
ATATATATATATATATATGTATGCCTACGGTATGAAGTATGATACTTTTTATGTATACTGTTCATTAAGCAGCGCTCTTATCGTGCAGGGTTGGGCCTTGTGCATGTTCATGTCCTAGATATTCGCCCCAGCAAACAATGGTTGGTTGTGCCTCCGACTGTGACGGGGGGCTTATATGAGTTAAAAAAAAAGAGAACCAAATATTCTACTACTATTAATAGTAGTTAAAATATCAACATTTAGACCTCGTAGGTTTTGTGTTACCGTAGGTCCTATTTACTATGGCCCCCAGTACTATGAAAAGCGAACGGTGCCACATACATGAAGAACCCCGGGTGCGGCGATTATGTTGTGATGTACAGCAGTAGGTAGTATCCCCCCTTTGACCGCACCACGGTAGCGAGAGAGGCGTTTTCTATCGTAACGACTCGATCGAATGTAATCGAGCATTATTACTCTGTTACACTTCATTGATACTGATGTACAGCAGCCGTAAAGCCCCCCCCCCCCTCCCCCACGAGTACGTATAGGAAGGAGGCTGTAGCAACAAGATCACGCTTTCAAGAGCTCACATTATGGAGGACGATTCGACGAAAATCAAATAAAGGGTGGAAAAACATGGCCACAGTGCCCATCGGCACACTAAATATAGCCTTGCTATATACTGCAGTATGACGGGGAGGGTTAGTATATGAATTAGGACCTACGGCAACGACAGAAACCTGAAACAGTTCGCTATTTTCACAAAAATTGGTCCTATTTATCGTGGTCCCCCGCGTAAATAGTATACTTCGGGCAAAGCTGGCTAAAAGGAGAAGGTGGCACCATAATAATGAGCTTATTTTTCTCTACTCTAAGCCGTTATTAATAGAATAGTTTCAGGTAAAGTGCAGTTGGTTCCTGGCAGTAGGGAGAAGCACAGCGAACGCATCCCTTCCTGATAATGTCGCCTGAGAGTTTTGTACCTATATACTGGTACATCTAAGGGATGTCGAAGAGGTTTTGGAGGCCCATCCTGTACTTTAGGCGTGTTTGGATATCCGGTCGTACAGCAGGAGCTGGGAAAAATGTCAAATCGCAAGCGCACGTGCCCCGTTCTACATCGCATACATACAAACAGGACATATATATATATTTATATATATATATACTTGTATATAAATATCCTTATAACATACCACCTGGTACCTACTGGTACAGTGAGGGAACCTTGAGGAGGTGTTAGATCATTCTTGCCACCACATTATTATTACATTATTCACCCGACATTCATTGGTGAGCATACAGCAGTATAATACACGATGAGCAGCATGAATAAGCTCGAACTTTTCAAAATCACTCTTCAGCATTAACACTTCCCGGAATAGAATGAGGCTTATCGAACGCGTCGTCGCTTTCGATCACGATGTATGTATGTATGCATGTGGTGAATAAATAATGCGACACCCACGCACTACGAAATCCCCAACAAGTGAGACAACAGAAAAAAGCGAAACAGAAAAAAAGGGTGGACCGATTTTTAGTACTGGAGTCCCGTTCTGGGAATAATTCCATGTTTAATTATCTAGAATTGGAGGAGTTCGTCTCCAACACGGGACCGCAGTCTAAAACTTTAGGGTAAAATTCTGGAAGCAAGGAATACGAAATAAAGTATTTTTTTAGGCCACCGTGAAATAAGTTAACGCGAGGGTAATGTTCCTCGTCTGAATGCTTGGGGAAGGGAATATTTTCCCGGTATACTGGCCCTGCGATGTGAGGGCGTTCTTAGCCGGACATTATTATAGAAGGACGACATAATACACAGGAATCATGTGATGATAACCTGAATGAGCAATCGAGCTTACAGGTCAGGAACATAGTTGTATGATCTGAAATACCTAGCTAGGTCATAAAGCGGACACCGATCATCTGCCCGGTGCGCGTGAACAGTTTATCCTTTTATAAGTAAGTACATACATACATGGTGAGTGATCGGCGTTACACAACCAACTGTCACGCTCTGCTTCGTGTTCCTACCCCACTTCGAAGCCTCTCGAGCCCGAAACCCGGTGTTCGAATGTGAATGTTAATAGGGTTGTTCTTATCGGAGAACTTTTTCCCATATTTTCGACAATAATTTTTATTTTGCCATCCGACAATGTGCAGCATGATCTTCAACATTGATCACTCATAACCTTCCCGAAATAAGAAAACTCTGAAACCAAAGGAAACCCACGCACCAACTTCTGTTTCGCGCAAATTTTCAGTTTTACAAATTTTCCATTTTTTACCCAAATATTGGAATGGTGACAAACTTGTTTTTTTCTTCCGGAGAATTTCACGAATAGTAGTGACAAAACGCCTCCGTATATTGAGACGTACCTCCAATTATTTCGAAATTTTGGAAAATTTGGGGGAAACGCCATGCGATGAGAACGAACCTCAAGTTTTTGTTGCAGCAGGTAGATATATACCAGGTATGAAGAAAGGACGGGGTTGCGGTGGACTCCTCGCGCAACCGCACGCGTGTAGGTTTGATGCTACGTCTTTTCTTACTGGTGTCCTCCTGTACGCGGTGATTACCGGATGAAGTTTGCAATACTACTACAAGTACAACCTATCCGGTGGAACAGCTACTATGCGATGTATGTTCGAAATAACGATGCCTGCAGCCTATCGAGGTTTGAAGGTGGCGGCGTACTCCTGTAAAATACCCAGTCAATCGATGTCGTTACGTACAGCAGATTATGTACTACAGGACACAGCCGCTGCCAGGCCTTGATCACCACAGAAGGCCTCTGCTGGTGCCCGCCAGGTATGCTGTATCGTCTGGAGTTCTTGGTCTTGACCGTAAAAAACTGATCGACGGTTTTCTTGCAGAGGAAGGAGCCAGTATGAAGTATTCACATTTCATAGTTCAGAGGCGAATTTTCCTCGCTCATTAACAGCTCCGAGTATCGTATATCGCAAGCTCGGAACTTTCACGTCCGCCAAAAAGCGGTGTTTATTAAAACTACCTACTTCATGCAACCGCTTCTTCCGCTGTCCGCGCTGACCGGCATTTCACCAACCACACTCGCCCCCACTTGTGCCATTCAATATTCTCCATCCCTTTTCCTTCCCCCCATCCTTACTTGGTACAAGACGCACAAAACTATCGCCTATACTACTCAACTCATCGTCAAGCAGCCTTCATACGTCCGAGGAGCCATCACCCAAAGTTCGTTCTCCAGACTTACTTGCCGAGGCAAGGTCGGCGCCCACGTCAGCAGCAGCAGCAGCAGTCTCGACCTGACACAGGTATGCGAATGACTGAATATATCGATCTGTGCCGTACCAGTTGTGGAGTAGCATATGCAGGGGTGTCGGCATACGTGTGCTCCACCTATTGCCGCTATTAACAGCACGCCCACACAGACATAAAATACACCAGTGCGTCGATTACAGTGCTACTGCTGTACGAGAGAGCGCATCATTGCTGCGTCTATTTGAAACCATGTTGGTATCCCTCATAGCACTACTACTCTTAGGGTATCATATGTACCAGGTGCCTAGTATTGCATATCGCAGGAACGATTGGAGCTACCTCGTACGGAGTTTCGCTGGCGGCTACGCTGCCACCTTGGGTCGAGCGGTGCGGGCCTATTACTACATACGACGCCTGACAAGGGCAAACAACGGAACGAATGAATTGTTTGCAAAGGCCTGTTCGTTCATGCTGGGGGCGGAACGATTGAAAAACGACGTGCGTGCTGTATGTATGTAGGTACGCATATTGTGGTATCTGTAACACTCGCCTGTATTTACGTTGTGGTTTCGCTGCGGCTGTCAACAAAACTCCCCACCTGGAGTAGCTACCCGCGAAACGCACCAACCAAGGAGTGGCAAGCGCCGTAAGTGTATCTGTCATCACATTCGCCTTGGGTTGTTATGTTTAGGGGGGGGTCTATACTCCTCGTAGGGCTACAGTGCCATTTTGGGGACAAAAACTTCTTAGAATTCGAGTGGTCTATCCCCTAAACGGGACTGGACAGTCCTAAAAGGGCTCGAAACAAATTTGAATCAGACAGGGGGCAGCCATGGGTGTCGGACCTCCCCACGGCTGACTGCGTTGTAACTAATTCGCGCATGCAAACAAAATGAAAACTTGCCAAATGCCGAATGCGAATGCGCCCAACGACCGCGACAATGAGTGGCATTGCAGTAGTACCCCCCTAACCCCCTCGCTAGGTATATATGCGGGTGGATGCGGGTCGCAAATCTTGTAAAAAAGTCATCGGAGAGTCAATCGCGTCTATTTCCGAAACCTGGGAAGCGGGTGTCACACTCGTCCTGTCGGACGGCGAGACTGACTGCAACACGCCTCTGGCACCTCCTGCTTGCGCTCCAAAAAAGTGATAAACTCTGTTGATATACTGTAACCGTACGACGTAATTTCTCCCCTCCCACCGATTCCATCAGGCGTACGCCGCGCTCGATAAAGTACCACATCGCGTTGCCGCTGCTGCTCTCCAGCAAAACTAGGCCCTCTCTCCCACGGCGAAAATAAGTACCGGTACGTGGCGGCCATCAGCATCACACTGTGTTGCAGCAGACATTCTTCGCGACGCGGCACTGAGCAGTACATACCGTTTGTGCTTGTCACCAGGAGGATGAGAGCTATCGAAAATGCGAGCAGCGGCAGCAACAACAGCTCTGCCATTACTAGTGGTACGAAAATACATACCTACCACCTACCAGATACTCATACATGGATTGCCGTGTGGTAAATAAACGATTGAACCATTCCGTCCGCTCGTCCTGTCTGGGATCGTTTCGTTTTGAATATTATTGCAGTTGTTGTAACAACAGCGCAAAATTCCATGTGGTATGTCCTCAACAATATCTACCACTACGGGGGCTGAATTAAATAGGACCTACGGTGTCCTCAAAAACCTATCCGTTTGCCTATTTTGACCAACAATATTTGGTCGTATTTACTGTGGCTCCTCGTAAAAATACTGTTCTACCGTAACAGCACGTACGTGTGTGAAGTGTTCGTATACGATAGAGCGAAAATCCGCGCTGTCCGATATCCCGCAAGCAAGTATACTGGTAAGTTCTACCCCGTTCCGTATACATACACTGCGGGGATGAGATTCCAACGATTCCAGACCAGCAACCGAACATAGCAAAATAAATGACGATCGGAGAGAGCGGCAGGCTACCAAGCCCATGAAGCACGCCCTCGAGATTTAATGCGGGTCGAGGCCTCGCCTCCCTGACATGAGAAGAAGAGAAAGCACCCAAGTGGCGCCTCTCTGACATAAGATGCGGAGGAAGCACGCAAATGACTGCGAAGTACACACAATACGCCCGCCCGTAATGTTTGGCACAGCCTTTTCTAGGCTGGAACAAACCGCGTTTAGGGCGTCCTACGAAGTTCTACGATATAGATTCACCCTAATTTTTCTGAGGCTCCTCACATGACCTCAAGGAGCTCCACACCTAGCCCGAAAGCTGACTTCAGAAAAAACAAATTGCTTCCCGATTAATAGCCCCATGACCCGAAAAAACTGTACCAGGTGGATACTTTTTTTCGTAACAAGAATGGCCTCCCGACGATTTTTGGCTGAGGAGTCCCGTCATTCAGAAACGTATTTTAGCGGAAATGTACTTCGTAGGACGCGCGGTTTGAACACGTACGGCCAAACTGCTGTGGAAGCAACAAAAGTATCCGAGTTGGGATGTAGAATGGAGTTCAAAGTCAGCAATCGAGGTACACCTGGTGGTTGGTGTTGGCTGTGGGTCTCGAAACTGTAAACACTTTCATGAGTGGAGTCGGAATCCATGTATGTGATACAGTGTGGTGTTTTTATTGCACGCAGCCAGTGATCGTATGAAAAGCTTGGTCGGAATGTCGCTGGATCGAGCTCACTGAGATCGGGGAGACTCCGCACAACAACACCGGGTAGGCTTTATAACGATACGATTTTCTGTAATACCGCTAATATCTGGACTGCACACGCATTTTTGAACTCCTTTCCGATTTTTTTTGGTCACCTGCGAGGCGCTCTACCGATGCAAACGTTAACCCAGCACCGTTCGTGCATCCCGTCTGTGAACCCATCCTTCAGCAAGACACAACATGGTGCGCGCTTCCGGAACGGTGGCGGTCGGGCTCCTGGCCTTGTCGCTTCCGCAGCAAGCATTCGGAATGAGCGTCAAGCAAAAACAGCGCGCTGCATGCAGAGGCATGCGTTCGGGAGATGTGAGCAGAAAAACCGCGAGCTGCACAGCGGAACGAAGTAGCGGGTATGGTCGTTGCTGCCGTGTGATGACTGAGTGCGATGCCGACGTACCTCCATACCGTTGTTGTTTCGCAGGGTTTCCTCCTGAAACCGTGCATGATGTTCTTATGCCCTCCCCCTTCTGATAAAAAAAAATGAGGTTGCCTGGTGAATCACGCTAGCTACGGGGTAGGGGTTGCCTATGGTGTGGCCGAACCCTTTGTTTTGACTCTTGTCGAACGAATTCCCGCTCAACTCTGCTGTAGGTCCACGCACTCTGTTCTCGAACGCGATCGCGCAGCTCGTGAGCAGCCGGCCTGCAACAGCTCGGCAGTGCATGTTGTCGCCGTGTTGAGTAAGTGAGGGAAAGTGTGGTTGCATGTTTATTATCGATGACGACAGCGCTTCAACTGAACACTCTTCTTCTTGATGTGCGGTGCAATCAGTGCTCCCTCTTCTTCGGAAAGGCCGGCTAGACAGTGTAGGGTATGCAGAACAGTGCATGACCTACGCCACAAATACGAGCGTCGCCTGATCTCGAAACCGACACAAGGTGGTCTCGTCTATTTTGTAGAAGAGGCGGCTTACGACTCCATGGGTTTGGGTGAACATGGAAATCGTCATAATACTCGTACTGCTTAGGCGCGCAGCAGTTTCTGCAGTTATTGTTCGTAAACACAGCACAAACCGTTGTAAGCGTTGGCGATCAAACCCAGACACATGCTCGCGGATAAGTTTCTGTTTTCGGCCACGTACAGCAATCTTCGCGCGCACCATGAAACTACTACACATCCCTGTATGTACTCCCGAGGGAAAACTACGGTTGACCGAAACACTGTATCTTGGATATTACACAGCAGGAGCGAAGCGCGTTCGTTCGTGGGAACGAATCGCGGTGTGTCCGACGCTGATGACGCCTTTTTTGTTGGTGAAACTGCCGTTGCCGGATGAAAATGGTGTGTTTTTTTCGTTGCAGGGGTGCAACTACTCCTCCTCCCAGCAGACGGTGAGAGGCAACTGCGGGCGGGACAACAATGGCGACAACTGCTGCAGTGAGTCCGATGCTGAAAACGATTTTCTGCCGGTTTTGTGGGAGCAGCCCGCGAAGGGAAAACGTTTCGGACCGGCCTGGGGGGTCTAGACAGAGAAACAGCAGTGGCGTACGTACCCATTTTTCAAGACCACCCCGTGACAAACCCACAATCACGTGGTATGATATGTGATACAGTACGCAATGCCACTGGGAGTCTCCTATTTCGGCCGAGGCTGGCGGTTCATTGCGATGTCGACGTTGAACTCACACTCTTTCAAAGGCCATTATATACCAGGTAGGATTCCGAGTGACGTCCTCGCTGTGTAAGAACAGGTGCGGAGTCGTAACATCCGGGTGTAGAACAAAGGTTTTACAGCCCTGAAAATTCTTCACAACCGAGTGATTCACACATGTCGCGTACTGGATGGTCACGTTATTGTATGGCCTTACATTTCGTCTCCTTTGACGAAAAAGGGATCCCATGCGAATCTCGATTAGACCATTGCTCGTGACAAGCCGACTAACCTGGTGTCTTATCTCCACGTTGGGTCTATCCAGCTTAGGACCGTAGTCCCTCTTTGGGGACTCACTACTCGAAGTTTGAGTGGTTAGCACCCACATAGGGACTGAGGTCCTCGAAGGACTGAACCAGACGGTCTTGGAATGGGTACATGGCACTCCAGGACCGATTGTGCTGCATTGTATTCCTCACATAAATCGCTACGTATATGGGCGTTGGGGTTGATCACTGGGGTGCACTTCTTGTCGTCCATAAGTTCGGTGTTTGCATGAGATGCGTCCACCTGATATGCAGTAGCAGCAGAACTCCCCAAGGTCGTCAAAAAAAACTTAGGTGCACTCCTCCTGCCGTTCGTAGCGTGCGCCATGTACTTGGGTTTTACATTTAACAAATTTCTGGTTACAAGTACGTACCACCCCCACACAGCGGCAGGAGTACCCTCTGTCAACCTTCGGGGTTAGAAACATGCCTTATATGGGTCGTCAGACGGTACAATAATAAACTGACTAAAAAACAATGTCCCGTAGCGATACAGTAAAACAACGGTTGATCGAGCGACTTTCTTCGTTTTCCCACCACCCACCACCTGTGCCTCGGGCGCAAGAGAGCACGTCACCGTTTGGTGGTGTCGCCCCATTTAATTTTGACCTCGGTTTATCTTAAACTTCGGGCTTGACTTTTTATTATGAGTAGCAAGTGTGGACGATGTTGATGTCTCCAGAGCGAGACTTAAAGATGGGTGCGGACACAATGATGGCAGACACCCGGTGGTCGTGAGGTACGGTAGTACGCGTTTTTCGCTCTCCAATCGAACCTGAGAGAGAGATGGCTGGAGGGAATGTGGCTCGTGCACACCGTAACCTGTCCCAGCCGGAAATAGGGGCTTTGATGTGTTTTCATAATGCCCGTCAGAATCAAAACGGGAAAATCCTGAAAAACTATTGTCCCTGAGGCAAGACGCAATAAGCGTGTCTGGGGACGAGCCATCAACGGGTTGGCGTGACGTTGCACCATGCGTACTATATACTGTGCCCTAACTCCACGCGGTCCTTTATCGACATTGCAGTTGCTATCGTCAACCTTTTAGCACTTTGAAGCGAGAGATCGCTAACGTGACGTGTGATTAAATATACTTACAAACAACGATCGTCTCCCCATCAGCGCACTAAACTCGCCATGCGCTCTTCTGGCCCCTTTTCCCCCGCACTGTTTCGCTGCCACGGCTACAACACCTGGACCTGGATTCGCTCCTGAGAAGACCCGCTAGGTATGCGACTGCGTTGGCTCAGTTCGAGGCACAACACTCTTTCACGCGTTGTTCTTCCCTCGTTGATGCGGAGCATTCCACCTTGGTTTATTTGACAGTAGCCCTCCCGTCCAATAGAGGGAATGCTCCATTTACTGGAGTCCACCACCAGTATGGTTTCGAACAGAAGAAGTAGTCACACAGCGCGAAACCATCAACACCATCAACGAAGGTTGGCGATGTTGAGCGACATCTCCTGTGTACACCCCCAGCAGTGATGGATGATTTAAAGGCGCTGCATGCTGTGCCCTCACCTGCGTTCATTTATGACGAGATTCGTGTTTGCAAGTTGTCGGGGTGAAGATGAAACGTCAAGGTTGAGGCTTGGCCTTTAGCTCAGTGCCTAGGATATTTCTACACTTTCATATCATTTCCACGCCATCGGTTGCTAAACCTTCTCTCGCCGGTTGTCATCAGTTACCTTTACCCCCCCCCGCCCTCAACCCTTCGTACCCCCGCGGGACAGTGTGCCCGGATGGAAGCAGCTTGTGTGGCGAGCCCCACATGCAAGGCCTCCGCGGCCAGCACATCGACTGGTCCGGAGTCGACGGCGGCTGGTATTGCCTCGTCAAGGACCAAGACGCCGACTTCCACGTCAACGTTCGGCTCACGGCGCCCCTCCCCGCGGAGTTCCCCAACCGCCAGCTGGTTACGGGCGTAAGCGTCATCTCGGAGGGCAACTCCCTCGTGGTGGAGGTGAAGGACCCGTACACCACCGTCACTGACGGCTGTTCTATTGGAGAATCGGTTTGCCTTGCCGACGGCGGCCTGCGCGCCATCGTGAACGGACAGGAGGCTACCCACCTCCTTCGCCCCGCTAAGAACGCGCATGCGGCGGTCGGCATCGACGTGTCCTCGTCGAATTTGCCGGTGGAGTGCAGACAGTTCGGCGGCGACAAGATTTGGGCCCGCATGTACGCGGAGATGCAGCAGGGCAGGCGAGAGCTCAAGGCCGAAACGGCGAGCAGCAGCTTCGAGGACTGGATCCTCAGCTTCGACCAGATGGCTGCCCCCGGTTGGTGCGCCAAGTACATCGCCGAACATGGCCTGTCCGAGGTGCAGTCCATCCACGCCCTTTTCAAGATCATGACCCCCACCGTCGACCTCCGCCTTAACGCCGGTGTCGGCTTCCAGGCCTACGGCGAGCTCAACTGGGACGGCCGCATCCTGCCCGACCTGGAGTTCTGGCAGATGGACGTCGGGCTGGACGGCCTGGACATCGACAACGAGTACCTGTCTGGAATCCTGGGTGAGACGGCTCGCCCGGTGGTCGGTGGAGACGGCCACGAGATTGTGGAAGGAGATGGCGCGTTCCGCGGGAGCGTCGAGGACTACCGAGTGTCCGGTGCCTTGGGCACCGACTTCACGCTCCTTGCTTGATTACGTCTAGAGATTCATTAAAGTAGCTGTGTTTTCATTTCATGGAAGAAATGCTTCGCGCCTCGCTTATCATACCGCTGTTACCACCCTGACGTCACGAGAGTCGGTACGCAGGGCATTACTCTCAGGTGTCAATATCTTGCCGTGTAGATTAAGATTACGCCTACCTGTATAATTTAGTTGGATGTGTGGCCGTATTAATACTGTACATGTAGCACCAATACATATTTGCTGCCGGTATTCTGAGGCAGGGTAAGCCGACTGCTTAAGTATGACTATCATGGTGGCAGCCACTTGTTCCGGGTTCTGATGTGTTCTGCTAGGTCATCGCCCCGCTTGTTCCCACTATTCATGTCCAGGCTATGAGGGTTCGTGTTTCGTGGGTAGTTGAGCAATATGTTCATGGGTAAAGTCTGCAAGCGGTTTTGCTTTTCCTGGGAAGGGTTCCGCATGTGCGCTAATAGTTGTAATAGTATTGTATGCCCCACCTTACGGTTTGCGTTTCGGATATGCCAGCCCTTTTATTTCGCGTCTTGCGGTTTGGTGGAGGTGACGGCCAGGCTACGGTCGTGCTCTCATTGCTTGCGGGGCATCGCCTTCCCGGGAGGACGAACAGTGCACTACTTCAGGGCGTATAAACAAGGACCACTTAGTTCGTCATGTTCATGTTCATGTCCAGACGGAATTCCTAAATCACTCCCAGATTGGTACTGATTGGTACGTCCGACCAAGTGCAGTACGAACAGCGGCTCTGCTTGGGGTAGTCATCCACCCACGTGCCGTGCTTCTACGAATGATGTTCTTCTTCAGTGTACGGTATTCGAGAGGTTATCTCCCGTTTCCTACCCTTGTAATATGTTGTAAAGCACGCACTTTATTCCGCCCACCTGTGGGAGGAATCTCAGGGCGGGATTTATTTAGACCAACGGGTGCCATGCGCAGTGAAAATGGCGGTCCTGGAAATATTTCAAGGGGCATCATTCCACAATAGACTCGTTGCTAGATGCTTTCAACCTCCCTGTGGTTGAGAAAGTCAGCCTGGAACTTTCCTTCGAAGGACGGCGGGAGGGAGGGGGGTGGGTTACCTTCATCATCCCGTGTGGTACGGTGGTCGGTGCACGCGGGAATGGTGTTGGTTTTCTGGGCGTGGTAGTGCACCTGGAAGGGGGGGTGTTCGCACGCATACATATGTGTCGCGACATACATACGTACTGTAGCACGAGTACTGTGCTAACTGCACTGCTTTGTTTTTGCAGAAATCCGTGTGAACTGTGGTGTGGCACCGATGTTTGCTGTGGTGCCGTAAACGTGCATCCCTCGAGGCATGCGGTTTGGATGTATACGTGTGATCTTGTGCCCTCACCGAGAGTGCTAAGAGGTACGAGCAATGATTTTTTCATAGGGGGAGGTTATCACTCGCTGCGTGAGATGCTGTTGTAGGAACCTCCGTATAAAACATTGAGTCGATTCAAAACACATCTCTATAATCCATAGATTACCGATCGGTTTCCAAGCAGCATGATGTCAAGACCTGTCTCCCTTTACATACATCACACACAAGCGAGATGTCTCACTAAAAGGCGGCTGACTCACGTTCTCGTCCCCGACCTCAGTACCATGCCGAAAGCGCAGAAATATTGCTGGTGAAAAGAAGGCCAGAATTGTTCCGAGGCCCGGTGACACAGTGGTTGGCACTCGAGGGGGTCTGCAATCAATGCTGCCAGTCTATTCGGAAACACAAGCTTTGGTTGATGTACATACTCCAGTCCGAAGGAACGAGTATATCACGAGCCAAAAAGTATGTATAAACAGCGTCAATTTAGCGCCCCCAACCTCACCGAACACCGTGTTACGGTAGATATTGGGACAGTACTCATTCCCCAGAAGATAGTGACCCGAGACCGAGAGCTCCGATTCTAAAGAGCGCTGCCCAATACATCGTTGAGTCACCGATGAGTACTTTTTACAAGGCTTTTCGATGGGATGCGCCTAGCCATGCGTGACCGCGCGTCGAGCGTAAGGCTTGCATGCCTTTCGACGGCGGTTATCGGCTTCTATAACGACGCGAGCCTCAGAACACTCAGCTGCTAAGCCCTTGGCGGACATATATATATAAGATTGTTTACCCGTTAATATGAATACTAAGCGTCCCTTCTACTCCCGTCCGGTGTGGAAGAATCCTCACGTACGGTTAGTAGTAGTGTTGACGTGGAATACAATGTGTATTTCGAGGCATTCAACAGCGGGGGTGCACCGGTGCACCGGTATACTTATTGTATCGTCCCCCTCGTTTGGGGAGCCCCAAGACTGACTATTACGGGGAGGGCATAGTAAATAGGACCAAATATTGTTGTCAAAAATAGCGAAATATTTAGATGTTTGTGTGTACCGTAGGTCCTATTTAATATGGACCCCCGCAATAGAACAAAAGCAAAAAAAAAGCGTCGACACCACCACCAACTCTACGTTGTTAACCTTTTAGGTGCAGTCAGAAACCTATCTCTGAAATGCGAGAACGATCGTACCGATACGGACTCCTATATAAAAGAAAGCTATGTGTGTTCATATTCAATACAAAGAAGCATTGCGTTTTAGGTACGGAGTGGTGTTGGGTCGTCCCTCGGTTGAGGTTCCCAACTACGAGTAGTCAGAGGGGGGAAAAAACGCCTACAACAACGTGGCTCGTGCGTCTGTCGTCTGAGATGCATGCATACAGTAGAAGCATCCCAATCGCTGGACGGTATAGACCTGCACCGGGGGTATGTCTGAGACTTCTTCTGCAGCACTCGAGCTGCCCTCTGTTGTCTTACTTACCCAATTCACCCAACAACCTGATGTTTCGAAAAAACTGAAATGGTC
>JBBMHQ010068853.1:0-13346 GCA_037834295.1 Postelsia palmaeformis
TTCTACGTACATACTCGTTTACACCTCGAATATATCACGGTACATCAGTATTACGGTGGACCATACTAAATAGGACCTTCGGTACACGCAAAAACCTATGTATTTCGCTATTTTTACGAACAATATTTGGTCCTATTTACCGTATGTTCCCCGCAAGAGTAGTCCCTCTGTAGTGCCGCGTCAGTCGTGCCGGCTGCCCGCTACAGTATCCGTGAGATCGTTTGGCACATATGGGATGAATCAGTGTGGCAGTTAGTGTGCGGAGCAATGCCGGTTGCCGGTATAGTGCCGGTTTTGTTGGTTGGCGCATACCGTACCGGCACTATACGGGGACCATTGCTGCAAACCGAGGAAAGGAGAGTTTCTGATATACACGGCGGCGCTTCAAGAAACACAAAAAAACAGGTAGTCGTGTGTACCCCATTCGAGATCGCTTGTGTAAGCACCCAAGAAGCCTCAAACTCTAAAACCGACCGCGGAATAATCTTCGAAGAGTAAGAAACGAGAACCGGCGACTTTTTTTTATAGACCAGTTACGACAAAACCGACGCACATGTGAACGGAGAGACAGAACAACACCACAACCACAACACAACACACACAGACCAACCAACGCATATGTACACAAGTTGACGATACGTGGCAGGTGACGAAATGTGCAAACATCCTGCTGCGCGAGTCCCTTAGGCGACAGCGGTACAGCAGTGTACACCTACCGCACAGGGGTGTGATCGTTACATAGCGCTCGTTTTCTTTCAACAACGGTATATACCGGTGCAAAAGGTTGAACGTCATATTTTCGGTAAAAAAGACTCTCGACCGGACTTTTCCCCCAAAACATACATATTTTGCTGCTGTTCGGTATTTGACAGCCTTAACCTCCCCGTTCTCATAAAAAAAATATCCATTTTAGCGGCGCTGAAGAACGATCGCGCACCTCTGCGCGAACTCAACGCTTTTAGTGGTACCTTACATGAGACGAAGAGTCAGCACGCACCCTAGGTGTGGTGGATGCCGTTGGGTAGAAAGACCAAGGCTTATCACGGTATTTTTTGACGGGACGGTAACGGCGGGATGGGACGGGATGGTAATCTCGTCAAACAAATCCAAACTGTCCCGTCGGGTCACGATTCTCATTCACTGCTGTGATTAGCCTTGAGAGAGATGATGACTAGCTGAGACCGCGTTTTCGACTGTCTCGCACGTCGGATAGACCGTCGATTCCCACGTCATCATCTAGACTACAGCTAGGTTCCTGATATATTGCCATCTACAGTATTGATAGTAGCCCATATTGCCGGGTTGGAGTGGCATAGTCTGCACGATCCAACAGTAGACCGATTCCTGATCTCTTATCATCTACCTGGCACGTAGCTCATCTTGACGGGTTGGAGCGGCATAATCTGCATGATCTGGGACCGATTCCTGATCTCTTATGATGTACGTAGCCAATATTACCGGGTTAGAGCGGCACAATCTGCATGGTCGGGGACCGATTCCTGATCTCTGATGATCTACTGAAAGCTCATATTGACGGGTTAGAGCGGCATAATCTGCATGATCTGGGACCAATTCCTGATCTCTCATGATTCACTGTCAGCTCATATTGCCGGGTTGGAGCGGCATAAACTGCATAATCTACAACACCAGGACCGATTCCCTGGGTTGCGATCCGTACTATAAATGTACAGACCCTGCACGAACATATGAAAACGGCAGGCTATGATCTGGATGATCTACTGTATCTGTGGATGACATATCTGATCTGTACATGATATATCTCTCCGAAGTGTGCACCAGTTGTTTTTTTTTACCCGCGGGCCCCAAAATCGTTCAGCAGCTGAATCTATGCATACACGATGCGATACAATGGGGGTTTCATAGCTGACTCTACGTCGGCGTTTGATGTTAAACCAGGTACGAAATATCCTTTAGAACGGCAGTCCCGATTTCAGGACAATCCAGTCAAATTCTACATAGTTTGGCTCCCAAACAGGACTGCGGTGCTCAAATGCATTTTCTGTGGGGGGAAAAAAACGCCGCCGCCGACGACGACAGCAACAACCAACCGAAGTTTTTTCGGCCGCTAAGTGAGTTGTCGGGTTGACTCGACATAACTATTAATACTATCTAATCGTGAATCGTTACCCGATCACATCACGACCCTACGATGCGTACGACATTCAGGGCACTCTCTACAGTACCAACAGTTCACGTGGTGTGCCGTTTCCGCAATCTAAATCAAAGCAGAAATCTAAAGCAGTACAGGCAGCACCGCATGTACAGGAGCAAACTCATCCCGCGAATCAAATGCAGGATCGACGACACGGTGTGCTGATGCTGCTGCTGCTGTTGCTGTGCGATTTACTGCTGCTGTGCTGCGACTATCGCACAGCAACAACAGCACCAGCACTACTTGCTGTAGTACTGCCCCAACAAAAGAGCACACGCGGACACCTCTATATACTGAAACACAGCAGTACTTGTAGGCCCGTATGCAACCTACAGGAGCTGCATAACATGCCACATTTTTCGCCCCTTCGGATAAGATGCACCCGGATCGGCAGTGTGTTCCTGTGGTTGTACGAGTACCTGAATGACGCGTGGGAACGGTGTAAGTCATACCGGGCGCCAAACACCTAACTGGCAACTTCTTCGAAACTCGAAGTATGCATTATCAATCAGGAAATCGGAGGTACGAGGATAGACTACCGGTATGCTGGTATCACACTATCTGATAGAGTGGTACTACAGCTATACATATGGGTTTCCTAGGTCTACGAGTAGGTACTGATAGCTCTATAGCCCGGCGGAGGAATTTCTGGCAACCTGGATTCGACGAGGACTTTGGTCGAGGCGCAGCCGCGATCATCGCCGCCCCCCGGCTGGTCTGGGGCCTCCGCCGGAAGCGCCACCGGAGGGCCTCGCTGGAGGCGCCCTGCCGGCATGTTCGTACGCGAATCGGCTTGTCTAGAGCTAACACATACCTGGTGCGTTGACTCCGGGTCTTATCTCAAAGGCATTCTTTGGGTTAGGGGTGGTGGACTGACGCAGGAACGAGTCGAAAATGCGAACAAAATAAATCGTGATTTGTGATGCAGGCCCGTGTATGGAATGCTGTTGTACTGCTGTGTTCCCTGCTCCCTCTCTTCTTGTGGAGGCGTTTCGATAGGTTTCCGTGCTGTTGGGACGTACGCAAAATGTCAAAATCCTGGAATCCTGCACCTCCCTCAGCCAGAAAATATATACTGTCAGGACAAGTGTACCGCCAGCATACTGGCCCAGTATCGAGCTTCAACACTCCAGAGTACTGGAGTATAACACGTAGGCTAACACACACCCTTGGGCGAATTGCGAAGCCGGCTATCTCGATGATGGCGAGAGCGCAAGCGTCGAGCGATGCGTCCATGGAAAGCTCTCGGCGACATCTTTCCAAAAACCACCTTTTTCGCTGGGTGTGTCCCCCTTCCACCCTCCCCCCTTGTTTGGGAGAAAATCGAGTCTGAAGATCGTCCCTCGGGGAGGGGTTGTCTTTGTATAATACATATGCACGGCAGACGTTTACGGCAGTGGGTACCCCGACGTGAGGGCGCCCGAGTCAAGAGCATTCTGGGGACAACTCTTCTAGCACCGCAGGCGCGTTTGGGGACAGCTGTGCTTCGAATTCGAGCGGTTTGTCCCCGTAACGGGACTGTAGTCGTCAAAGGGTTAATAGCGGTCAAAACGGCTTGTCCTACCTATTCTCTAAAAGCTACATATTGTCCATTGCAGATAAGAGCATTAGTATGCTTTTCGAGAGTGCGCGTTTCGGCTTGCCGCGGGATGCTCTAAACTCGGGGGTACCCACTTGATATTCGCAATTTGCTTATCAACTACCCTTGGTACGTCATACATATACCCGGTAGTCCTGGTATACCTATGATACGAGTACAGGCGTACCTTTCATAGAAACAGCTGATGCATCGACTATGATGTTCATAATAGCAAGAGCGAACGAGGATCCCCAAGTCTTAAGTACGAGTGCGAATAGCCGCATGACCCATGCTCATGGGTGAGACTCACGTGAGACTAACTGGCGCGACTATTTACGATCCATGGGCAGCAGCACTTGAGTGCAGTCCACACGCCATTACCGTAACCCTTACCCTAACCCCTTACTACATTTCTGTACCATCAAGTGATAGCAGGGTACCACACGGGATCTGGTCCGGGTGGGATCAGGGTAGAGGTGTTGACCGATTAACGCGGAGGTGTCGTCTATTGGGCACCCCGTGTCAACCCCAGAACACTGAAGCACTGAAACACGAATATTACCGTGTGGACTGCACTCAAGTGCATGAATTCCATAGGTCGTAAACAGGCGCCGTCAAGACTAGCGCAAGACGGGCATGTCATAATGTTGCAATACCATACTGCCGCAGTTATATATATCGCCGTCCGTGCAAAAGACGCGAACCGAGTGCTCGCACGTACAGACATACCGGTCTGATAAATATTTTACTTTCGTACTTGTATTTCATATGGTACAGTAGCTTGATAGTTAAGTCCGCGCGCCTATCAAGATCAGTTTCGGGGGTTCAAGTCTTACCGAGAGCATGCTCAGGGGCTTTTTCCTCTATAGAAGAAATTGATTATTAATAGCGGAAAGCGCGAGAGCGTGAGTTAGCTGAAATTCGATGAAAATCGTCGAGCAGTGGAAATGCTGAACCCTATGCGCGATAAAAAACAAAGGCATGTACCGGGGGGGAGAAGGGCAGACACCTGTGACCACGGCTTGTCCAGAAGGGCGTCGAGGGTAACACCTCCTACGAACAAGGCTGGAAGGTGAAAGTGATGATATAAAAGACGAAGAAAAAAAATACCAGGTACCTGGTTAGAGCAGTACCGAGATACATACAAAGTACAGAGTACCGAAAATGCACGGAGAAAGTGTGGTTGGGTACTCTGCCAGGAGTGTCGGAAATAGATCAAAGATCGGGGGGGGGCAAAGAGACTGCGTTTTTTTTTTTCGAACGAACCCAAGGCCACACCGGCACAGAGAGGAAAAGACATTTCCATATGTATGAGTATGATACCACAGCAGCGGCTGTACTGGCGTACAAATAAATAAATACCTCGTTTATTGACGCGAGCCGCGAGCCACTGCCAATATGTACCTGGTACTCTACGTACCTACGGATATTATCAATATTAATCTTGCCATCCGACAGCATTAATATAGTATTAATACATGCGAAGTACATTACGTACCAGGGTACCCCACGGGTAGAATGCCATCGTAAGGTCGTACCAGTAGCTGTCTGGCGTAGTGACTACAGCAGAAGGTAATACTAGGTATGTACGCGATGGACACAACCAGCTGCAGCAGAGGCTAATCACAACAGGAACAACACTGCTGCTACACTTCAGCTACACACCCTTTATGTTTACACCAGATTTACGACGGCTCTAGAACTCTCTACAACGAGTATAGGACGCATTGCAGGCAGTACGTAGTAGAGCTGTGATGCTGTATGTACAGCGGTGTGCGCTTTCCGCCGATCGGGTTGGATCAAATTTCGAAGAAAAGCGCGGGCTGCAACGGAAAAACAAGAGACATCATAGAAGGCGACGGCAACTGCTATCAACCTATAGCCTACGTAGATATCCCCACTGCTGGCCGACTTTCGAAGCAAGAGAGTTGAACGTTCTGGTCACTGTGTCGATGCCTCAGATTCCTGGCACCATCGACCTCAGGCAACCAAACCAGCAGGATCCTCCTCCGAGGGCACACCCCACTTTGCGGGCTTTTTAGGCAACCGGCCAGACAGCAGTGCCGCTCGAGCCGCCAGAAAAAATGGTGCGTGCGCACCTTTGCTTCGCTTTTCCTCGCACGACGAGCTTCCGTACTCCCAGTTCGCTAGCAATCGCACTAGTTATCCTTCCCTCCCCCAGCTTCCCTCGTCGGTGCTATATACTGCAGGTCCTGGGGGTACCACATAATCGCGTTGAGAAATTTATCATATATTCCCTCTATACAAACGCTATAGAGTGGTGTTGAAACCCAATACCTGAACACATTTTTGGGAGTTGGTTCGGAAGGGCCTGAGTTGCTGAGACCGTGGAGCACAATTGGAAGGAACATAGAGCAACGTAGGGAATAGGAGCTGTTTGACCACTACACGTAAGGCTGGTCCCTCTAGCTGCCAGCACCCACCCCGAGAACGTGAGTCAGAATGCGGCGTTGGACACAGATGTTTTGATTGTTCTGTGTGTTCTTTGGTTGTGCTGCGTGCTGCGTGTCGTGTCGCGTGCTTGCGTTCTTGACCTTTACGCTTCTCTTTGGTGTGATGATGCTGATGATGATGTTGTTGTAGGCATATAAAGCCTTCTTGTCATAGGCGTAAGAGGCCCTGACTGCGCCGCAAAACTGACGTGCTGTCCATCGCAGCGGTGCACCGCAGCGACAAGCGTGGCCACTGCACGGGGCGCGTTCCCCGTTTGCTCGTGCTGCGGCACAGCCCCGGGCGCCTCTAGCTCAACAAACACACCTATATAAGGACCAACTCTGGACCCCCCCAAACACGCCGCGCAGTGCGTTCCATCTCCTTGAGAACCAAAACCAGCTTCACGCCACCCTGTGCTGCAAGAATTGCGGACCGCCACCTCCTGCCAAAGTGCGCCTCCTGTGCCCCTCGCGCCCACAGCCAGATCAACAGGAAGCGAGTGAGTCGCACCACTTCCGGGGCGTGCCATGATCCTGAGTCCTGAACAGCAAACATGCCGACATACTTATTTCGCGCAGCGCCTGCTCCCCCCCGACCAGCCCTTACCACCCCCACGGCGATGACTGCCGCCAGCTCCACAACCACAACCACAACCTCCGCCGCTTCCGCCGCCGCCGCCGCTGCTGCTGCCGCCACCCTCGCGACCTTTGCTGCCGCTGACGCCGCTGAGCAGCTTGCAGCGAGAGCCTCGGCAACCGCAGCAGCAACCATGGACAGCGGAGCGTCGAACCAGATCCGGCAGATGGCCAACTTCATCCTGCAGGAGGCGCACGAGAAGGCGAACGAGATCAACATCAAGACGGAGCACGACTTTAACCTCGAGAAGCAGATGATCGTGCACACGGCCAAGCTGAAAATTCAGGAGGAGTACGCACAGAAGGAGAAGGACCGCGAGATCCAGGATCGAATGTGAGGGGGGGCATAGGGAACATTGGGCTTGTCGGGTATTACGGGAGGGAAGGGGAGGCAGGTGTGCGTGCTTTGCTTGCGACACAGCAGAGTGAGAGGGAGCATATTTTGGCGTGGAACCAAGCAGCATCGCTGACGGTACAGCAGCAGTATGATACCCAGGTACCAGGCATCACGTGATGGCGGTTTAAATTCCGTGCGAGCACATACGAGTACTATATTTATGGTGCATGTACTACTCGTGTAAAAGCAAGTAGAGAAGCGGACTGAGACCCTATGAGACGTGAACTATTCACTTTGTTTGGCCATGTCACCAGTTACAACACAGCTCCAAGAGTGCGCTCCTTCCTCTTCCTCCGACTCTCCGGGAAAAGGACTGCAAATGCGTTGATGCTCTTACACAACCACTCTGGACGTAAATATAATGACTGCTTGGTTCACTACTAAGTATTCAAACATTGCTTATATTTCGGTTCGTATTGGTACTGCATACCTAAGCAGACAGGGCGGATGTTGATGTGTTACGTACGGGTCGACACTCTTGTTGCGCCAATAATGATGCGCACGACGCGGCCTTCTCACGAGAACGCACTCCCTTTACTGTATGTCGGGGTTCCTCCTTTATCGTTCATGCGGCAAGACATGCAGTAGGCCAAACTTGAGCTTGCGATATCTTCGTCCAGACGGCAGAGTTGACCGTGCCTGGCAAGTGCTGCTGCTGCTGCTGCTGCTGCTGCTGCTGCTGCTGCTGTGTTGAAAAAGTGCTGGTTGTACTCATTGCCGCCCACGCTACGTACGGGTTTGTCCGGAATTGTAAGAACCATTTTGCCTCTTTTCTAACACCCAAAAGTTTATTATATTTCCGGACATAGTGGGAGTCTATGGACGAGCGGGACCGTATTTTTGTATTTTTCCTGTGTTTTTTTTTCGTGGGAAGGCCCGATTCACGAAGTGACGTTTGTCTTCGACTATATACTGTTTGTCTGCTGTAAAAAATCAACTCTAGATTATCGTCTGTTTTTTCCATTGTGTTCGTGCGAAAAGCTCTCGTGCAAAGTACGTACGAGTACTTGTACTTGGCTGCCGTACAAACAAGCAGTTGGAAAAGTGTTTTCGTGCGGCAGCTGGAAAGCTGCGGTCGCGCCGAGCGCGATCAGCAACCCGAAGAGACCCGTGTCCGACGAAGTGATTAGCTTTCCGTCGCCGGCGCTAGGGAGGGGGAGCGAGAGGGAAGGAAGAGGAGAGAGAGAGCCGCGCTTGCGTTGAAAGTGCTTTCCAGCTACATATTGTTGCTTCTGCGGGGCCCCCACATCTGTTTTTTTGTTTTTTATTGTCGTTTGGAGGCCCCCCACTTGTCACTGTACGTACTCTGATCTCCAGTCTTCAAGTAGTCACAGCAGTATTTTCCAATCACAGCAGTACAGCGTACCAGGTAGAGCTGCTTCAGCAGCAATACCGAAGTGCGTAGTCTTGAACACTGCCGTAGACAACGCTACAACACACGGCAACAATATAGAGGTAGTCTGCTGCTGGTATAGACTTCAAGTTGGACTACAATATAATGCCAAGTACCTGGAATGTATATGCTCGAAGTACGTACATACGTCACGTATTTGTTTTGATGCTCATCATCGGTATTGATGTTGATATATGATCCGGATGTATTGATATTGATGACGATATATTGACATTGGCGTGTGCCGCCACCATCCGCGCTCGTTCTACTGATATCGTTGTGCCATTTTGTTGTTGCCGCTGCTACTGCTGTTGCTTCTGCTGGTTGTGCACTATTAGAAGTGTTTATGTGTGGTCCATATATGTGACCTTCCTGAGTATGTACACTTTCCGTTTATAAATAGCAGTCTTTCTGGAAGTCCTTGCGTCGTTTGTGTTTTGTTTTTTTTCATTTCAGGGTTTCGGTTTCTTGGTTGTATTGTCTTTTTGTTCTTATTTTTCCTGTCTTGCTTGTGTTGTCGTATCCTCGTACCCGGTACGCTGGTATTTAACTTGCGTGACACTTGAATTTGCGTTTTTTTTGTAGGTTTCCCCTGTCTCGCAGTCTGTGACCACAGAATCAGTATCTCTCTAGGATGAGGAATCAGGATGGACACTGAGCGTACTGATGAAGCTGGGTAGAAAGGACGGTTCAATGCGAAGACAACAACAACATGGAGTATCGGAGTCGGATCACTTCTTGACGCTCACATTCGGAGTACCGCAAACAACGAGAACAGCATTTGTTTAAACTGGTATTTATTTATGAACTCAGAGTATCATTGATGGTGAATAGAAATTACTGCTGTTGTACTGCTGTTGTACTGCTGTACGTATTGTAGTGGGGGATGGAGCCTGCTCTCGACCGCGATCGATATTTTTTAATTATTCACGCTGCCAACAGTCTGCAGGGTAAATATACTCACTATTAATACTTCTATTACAAAAGCACAAACACGGTCTGTGTGCTCGCACCGGGGAAGAGAGAGAGATTGAGAGAGAAAAAGGGTGCTCGCCCAGGCGCATTTCAGGACGGCTCCTGGGTGGTACGACTACAACGATTACAGCTGCGTTTTTCTGTTTACTTGTGTTTTATAGTGCTATTTAAGCGTACGCGTGTACGCGTGCCTCTTGACCGAACGCACGGGGTGACTGCGTACGAAGCATTTGGTGTTGCGTTCCTTTCGTCATGATAACCTCACCTTCTCCGGTACGTGCTCGGAGTTTGTATGCTAAATGCATACCTGGTTACATGTTTGCTAACGATATGTGGAACACGCAACGAAGTACAGCACTCGTTCAGTTGTGCTTGCCTGGTACGTGTCATTACATTTATGGTACGGGTACGCCCCCCCCCCCCCCTCCTCGCCTTTTTGTTTTTCTGCTACAGCCGAGATGGGTTGGCGTAATTATGTCATGCATGGCCGTAGTCGGGTATGTATCCATAGACCCTGGCATCCCTACAATGCCGGAACGAAGCACGTCGGGGTTTCGACGACCAGGCAGACATTGATTACCCCAAACGCCGGGTGCAAGGGCTTTTCGTGTGACAGACTGTTGAAATTCGCAGAACCTACGCGTCGGATCACTGCACCAAGCGCGAAGCGCCGGGTGGGGGGGGGGGGGCGTACTCATTTGTTGCTTGCCTTAGTCATTTGACCATTGACCACGCATCCCTTCCGAGACGGAGAAGGTGGGGGGGATTAGTGGTTAGTCTTTATTTCACCCACAGACTGTTGAATTTTCGCAAAACATACGCCAGTTTAACGCTGGCTATTCAAAAAATGTACTTTCGTCGTAGCGGAAAGGCAACTCGGGACACAGAGCAACCGACCGACCGCAAAGCCGCGAAATCTCAGAGCTCAATCATCTGCGAAGTTTTGAAACACGGAAATACCACGGGTGCAAAATGCAAAGCCCCCCCATAGTGCCACGGGTACACTGGTGTATGTATACCAAGGTACAACCGCATGTCTGGCATGTTTACGTACCGTATACTACAATCAAGATAACATACCCCCTACGGGGACGAATTTCAGACCCGGTTTACTCCACACCATGAGGGGGGGCACATAGAACGAAAATTGTGGCTCTGAAAAGATTTCGCCGAGAAGGTGGCGTAAACGCATCGCTCGTCGTATTCAGTACGCCCTCCCCGTTGTCGAGAAACTCCGCTTTGGAAATCGTCCGAGGGGGTGTGTTGGCTTGTCACCCTAGTGTGATAGCGTTGTACGGTAGACGTGCGGATTGTTGTATGTTACTCATGCGCGGCCATGCTACTCGCTCTTGTTCGTGAACCCTTTTAGGACTGCAGTCCCCCACTCGTGTTCTAGGCATTTTGTTCCCAAGCGGGACTGCAGTCCTCAAGGAGTTAGCGGCTTGCAGACGCGTATACGGACAGGAAGTGGTGAGCTGAAAGCTTTGTTTTTACCAATCCGCCGAAGGATGGGAAAAAAATGGAGCATAATGTGAGGAGGGTGGCAGCTTCTGAATTTTTCTGGAGGAGCTTTGCACCTCTCACTCAATAATTGATCTTGAGGTGTAACCGAAAGCCGACCCGATGATGGGGTGTTTGCGATATATTATTTTTGCAACCGACAAGCATGAGGAGCTGATTGGTTAAATAAGGTGAATCGGGAGGCGCTACGTCGCCAATCAGAAGTTGCCCCGGTTGCTATTGGAACAACCCGAGAAATTACCCACCCTAGTTGATCACTTTTTTCCACAGGTATTACTATTTCGTGGGGTGGGGTTTTCTATTATATAGGAAACAGAACGCAAGAAACCCAACCCGGACAGATTCTTCGCCTTGACATCCCCATTAATAATTAGTTTGTCGTGGGTTGGGATTGCTATTATGTACTAGTAGGAAACAGACTACAAGAACTCCAGCCCAACCAACTTCTTCGCAAACACGCTAATTAATCCCGAGCGTGGCCTCGGTGTATCGCGAATGGTGCTGTAGAAAAAGACTCCGTATGAAATAGTAATAGCTGTATTCCGACGATACAATGGTTGGCTGGATCCTCAGTCGCGGAGCCCCCCTTCGAGTCAAAAATCTGTATCCCCAACTGTGCTACCCCGCGTATCCTAGCTTTGTACACGGCCGTGTTGTATTTGTTAACCTCACACGCGGTCATGACGCTCTTGTCGTCTTCTTCGATGGCTTGCACATGCGGAATGTTGTAAATATCGCATACATGGCCATGCTTTCACTCTTAACGCTTCACTGACACGAGTACAGCATCAAGATGCGGTGCACCAGGCACCTGGTACGTATTTATACGTCGCACGCAGGTGTGCCGCTTCAACTTTGCCCCGGCAATACATTCGTGCGACATGTCTTTCTCTCCTGGGCAACTTGCACCTATTGTTTCGTCGCCAGCATGTATCGTCATCAAGCCACCTCTGACTTTGTCCATTTTCCACTCCCCTTGCTTTCTTTCCCCTTGCTGTCGTTACCCCCCCCCCCCCACCCCCCCCCTATGTCGTACGACTACGGCCATGCATGAGATCGAGTACATATCTCCTATCGAGTACACCCCCCCCCCCCACACACACACACCCTGTGCCGCTGTTATGTATATGTGTGCGACCTCTGCGACCGACCACAACGCTCATCGCGAACGACCGATATTTTGGATCACAAATCGATCACAACAAACACAATATAAATCGATGATGTATTCTTGGTTCGACGAAAACGATACCGGTACAAATTAACCGATCTAACGCCGCACACGCACGCACGCACGTGTGCACGCTCGCGACGCCCGCGCACAACGAACGGACCCGGTCCTCGGTCACCCGCAGCTCTCGATCGACAATGATAGGGAATTCTCGCGTGAAGAAGATGACCGCCCGAGACGACCTGCTGCAGGAGCTACTCGCGCAGGCGACGAACGAGATCACCACCGTATCCAAGGGCAAGAAGTACCCGACGCTCCTTAAGGCCCTGATTGTGCAGAGCATGATCAAAATCGAGGAGGACAAGATCACCGTCATCTGCAGGGAGGCGGATATCAAGGCCGTCAAGTCTGTCGTCAGCGTGAGTTTTTTAAACCTATTTTAGCATATATCTAGTTGCGGTGTGACAGTTATACTTTACCGGCTTTGGCTATGTGCAAGACTGGTTGTACCATAAAACTTTGTGCAGGAACGCGTGTGGTCAACTCTGACCCTGCACGTCGGCCCAGACCTATTCACCCGAACCCCAAACCCTTAGAGGGGCTCGAGGCCCGCAAGAGCAGTCACGTAGCCTCGCCGCGTGTTTTTATATATTTTTTCCAAGAACATTCCGGGCGGCCGAAAGGCCAGCCTCGACGAAGAAGACCCGCATCCTCCACAAAGTTTTGTACCGACCAGTCCTGCACACATACAAGGCTAGCCTACTTTCCTCGGGTTTTTACACGCCTGTTTCGTTTTTTTCCTGAGGTTTAATCCCACTCCAGAGTTTTTGGAGCCTGTTCCGTGACCGCGGACTTGATTATTGGCGATGAGTCAAAAGAGGACAACAACCTGATAGTTCATAATGGTGGCGATGGTTTTGCGCTTTCTATTTTGCCTTCGTCTCGTTTCACCTCGTTTTCTTTGTTCGTCTGTCTGCCTGCCTGCCTGCCTGCCTGCCTGCCTGCCTGCCTGCCTGCCTGCCTGCTTGCCTGTGCCTACCCGCCTGCC
>JBBMHQ010068864.1:0-27472 GCA_037834295.1 Postelsia palmaeformis
GGAGGTGTTCAACATCTCACGGGTGAGGTCGGGTCGGGTCGAGAGGTTTTCAAATCTCGTGAGTCGGGGCGGGGTGAGCAAGGAGGTTTTTTAATCTCAAGGGTTGGGTCGGGTCAGGAGGCTTCCAAAATTTCGGGTATCGGGTCGGATCAGCCTGACTCGACCCGACACAAGCTGACCCGTGAGGTTTGACCTGACCGACGAAGAGCCTAGCCACGGATGTCTTTCCGGCGCCTGCGATTATTTTACGTTCAACTACGCAGATGTCTGGTAGAGGTACGTTTCCATGCCTGTGCTGCTGTTTGTGTAGTTTTCTGAAAATGTAATAATGTACCACTGCAAGAGGAGGACGACGAAGGCTCCATAAATGGAGTGCTGCCCGTCTTTCGATGAGAGGGACAATGGGAATAGGATAAACCTGCACACATTTGTTGAAGTTGCGCTCGGTGTAGTATGTGCAATCGTCATCGAATCAGTCAATCTACCTCGAATCCCAAACACATACCAGGTAAGATTTACGGACGTAAACACACCGCTCGCACGTGCTCCTTATGTCTTATGTCCTATTCCAACGGGAGTGACAGCCTTCTCTCCAAGACCGACAAAGCTTGTCGCAGCGCGTGTTCGTCACCACCCCCAAGCCCTCTCACGGCGCCTATCACTGTGTACTTTAACTCTAACCCCTGAGGCCCACTAGTACCGCTCGGTTTCGAGCGAACCGTGACTGATTGAACACCCGACAGTTGTCGCTGTAGCGCGGCCTGCAGCGCTGGATCACCCTCGCCCAGAGATAGCATCTGTTTGAGACCTCGGGCGTCGTCTAGGGTGAATGTGCTGTGTCTGACCAATCCCCTCGCGACGGCTTGAACGGCTGACTGAAGAGCTTCGCGTTCTCGACAACGCCACCTGGCAACCCTGTCTTCGCCCGTTGTCACAGGTGCCGTATTTTTGTCTGCCTCGAGAGCAGTCTCGCGCAACTCGGTGACTCGTATCTTGCTTTCGATGAGCAATGTTGGCCGGAGACTATGATCGACACCACCATCGTGTTTGCCGCCGAGGCCATCCCAGTGCCCGCTGGAAAGGTCTGCATGTGTGACCGGTGCGCGAGCCACCTGGCTTTCACCTGTTGTTTGATCGATTTTCGCTGAAGAAGTAGGATCCCTAGGACCTTCTGAATGCCCCGCGGACGTTACTGAACCCAAAAACGGTCTTCCGCGGGTGGATTTAGGTTTCGGCAGCGCTTGCTTATTCGCCATCTTTTCGCCCCGCCTGCGAGCTCGTCTCAGAATGAAGGACACTCGCTCCTGTTGGTGCCAAGACCAAAAAAGGCGTTGGATCTTGATGGCGGCTTCATTCACTCCTGCTAGACGAGAACATATTGTCTTCCGAGACCTGTATCCACGGTAAACCGACTGGATTGCCGTGACAGCCGCCGTGTCCCGTCTCAGCCTCAACCGCGATAGCTTCGCGGACAAAATCCCAACAGCGTTGGAGATTGTGAGTGCAGCAGCCAGCCTACAGCGACGTATCTTCTGAGCCGCAAAATACCTCCCCAGAGAACGTTGAACAGTTGCAGCTGCGTAGTTTCTGCGTTGGGCTTCCAAAACCTCCCGCACGGCGCGTCGCGCCGCCCACCCTCTGGCCACACGCTGCAGTGCGCCTGCTGCAGCCACCATCTTTCGCCTCTCCCGACGAGCTTCCTTTATTCGGGCGCTTAAACGGTACGAGGTCTGGAGCAAGTTGGCGGCCTTCTCCCTACCCGAGTTAAAAAGGTAGAGCCTCGCTGCCCTCTGCGATCACAAGGATCAGAGCGGATTGGGGACCGGGGGGGCTTGTTTGGGGAGATCCAGTGGGTCAAACATGTACACAACTTTGGTGCACCACAGCTGTTGATTGCTTAAATATAAAACTAAAAAAAGTACGTCAGCTGTGAGTTCAACCGATCGGCAGATCGATTGTTACTCAACTTTGCAAGCTGCGTAAACCGTTCGCGTGCTTTCCATTATTTCCCTAGCGATTGACTACTGGCCGATGACTCCTCTGGATACTACCAAGGTCGGTTTTCGAGAAAAAAAAGCAAGCGTCCGAGGGAGGAGGATGGTTCGGTACCCTCTTACTGATAGCGCACTGCACATGTGGTCCCTATTTCATATGGAGATGTTTAGCGGGTCCCGATCTCGGTAAAAACAAACAAAACACACACGGAAGTTAAGGCCAAAGTGACCTGTTATGTGTCTCTCGACGTCTGTTATGTAAGAGCGATGTAAGCATGAGAGCTCAACAGTTCTCACGGTGTGCGCGTTGGGTGCCGCGTACTGCGTTGGAGGAATTTGATTGAAAACTGGACCGCCGACTTTTAGTGCCCGGCAAGACACAGGACACAAGAGAAAGGGAACTCCTCCACCTGTACCTCTATACCAAAGCCGAAGCCTGCAACCTATGCAGTCTGCTTTATAGGGTGGACACCCCTCCGCTGAGGTGAAGACGACTCGGCAAAGGGATCGTGTGAGACTGCATGCAACATCTGCGCCGACAAGCTCCCGCTACCACTTGTAACCAAAGATTGGCAGACATGAACGTCCGTACGATATTGGCACCATCTCGCCACAGTCTGGGTGTAGAGGCGCCATCCATGATGCGGTCATCTCTGAGGACTATAGGGCGTGCCTTTGGGCCCCTAGAGGCTCCGTTCAATGTGTCTTACCTGTATCGCCTTGATGGCCCGCCGTCTACGATAACACATCTGAACCTTTAACGAAGCGGCTCGCAGGGCGAGGAACGCCTTCCGCAAGACGGCCTGTCGGCGATTGTTTTGAATCAAAACGGCCGCTTCACTTCTTCTCCTGGACGTTTGCCAAACATGAAACGCGGGCAAGCACGGGTTCAGGTGCAGGCTATTACCAAAATAAATCGGGGACCGGGTTCACGGTTTTGAATCCATGCGTGTAATGTTCAGGGGTTAAAGTCGGAGCTTCTTCAATGGATTGGTGCTGAAGCTGTCCTGTCAAAGACGATAACGCCTAAACCTCGCCCGTTCACTGATCACCTCTACGTAAATAACCCAGACACCGCCGTTAATAGTGCGGACAATTGTTTCCCGTACCAGAGTGTTATTGTTAGCTCTGCTCCGGCTTTTGATCGAAAAGGCCAAGAAAAACGATCTTCGCCTGTTGGTGTTATGATCAAGGTCAGGACGCTTCCGTCAGCCACAGGAGTATACCTGAGGTGTGCCTGGAGAGCGTCCCGTATTCGTGCTCGCTGAAGCCCTCCCCGAACAAGCGCTTGCGCCTTCGTGGTCAGCGTAGCCCGAGCTGCTAGTACTTTTCGGGTCAACCTGTATGTCGGGATGTATCGGTGGTTGGTCAATTTAGTTCGGGTGCTGCACTATTGTGCGGAAGGAAGGGTGCAGGGTCTTGTGTGCCGCGGGTCATAGCACACAAAAAAGTCAAAACAACACATTCGTTGTTTTCAGTGCGGCTGGTGGATATGTAAACGTACGTCCAAAACGAAACATCGTTTTACGTACGATTATGTGGCGCAGTTTTCAGGTGGCAAGGGACTTTCTTGTATGGCGCGAACCATAGCATACCAAGACGAGTTGGAATATCTAATAGGTTTCGAGTGTAATTCGTGGAGAACTAAACGAATCCCAGCTCCAGAATATCGTACAGCAGCGAATATTAATGTACAGCGACAACCTTGTTATCAGTATCCTCGCGCGCGCCGTTTCAATGCCTGCATCGGCATCCATTGTACGATTTGTTCCCATCTCATCTATAGTAGTTCATTGTTTTCCCTCGTACTTGCTCTAACTCTTAACCGTTGCTCACAGTCGGGGTCACATAGCATGCACTCCCATTCCCCCCCTCCCGTTGCGCCACCTCGAAAGGGATGTGTTGTCAATGGTCAAGCCGCAAATGAATACGCCCCCTCCCTCCCCCCTAATACGATGGGTGCTTTCACTCTGATGACTGTTGGTAGAAGAAATCAGCAATGTATTCCTTCGTCCATTACTCGCATCGAAAATTGTGCAATATACGAAGAAGTTAGGTGGTTCTCAAGAAGAGGGTCGATATACGGTACCTTCCCCTCCAAAGACTCTGCAGAAGTAATATGGCAGATAAACGCCGAGCTTGATGACGCCGCCGACTCCTTGCCTCACGCCTCAATCGGACCATTCGTTGCAACGCCACAATGCTGCGTAGCTGCGCCTGTAACGATAAACCAGGGTCGGGCAAAGAAACAGCCGGCCAGTCGAATCATTTAGCTGGTACAACGCAGATTTGATGCCGCCCCATGTGTCCCGGTTGAACGCGGGGGCGATGACGCACAAACCGAACAGATGAGATAGATCATACGCCCAGTTCATGATCTATAGTAGATACTTTAGGGCAGGTACATCGGTGTTCCTGATATGTATACTCTAGCTCATGTTGCCCGGTGGGAGCCGTATAATCAGAACGATCTAGCACATGTTTTTCGGGTTGAGTCTGTACTATATAGATCCCGCACAACATATTTTAACGGCAGGTTAGGATCTAGAAGATCTATATGTAGTTGATATATCTATAGATGATATTTTTGTAGATGATTCATCTGTCCGATGTGAACAACACGTTCCCGCGATTTTCTGCTTTATTCATTTTCAATACGTGTATAAAACAGTCGTCTACTGAGCCTTGTACAACTCAATATTCTGAGCAAAAACGGACAGATATCACATCACAGAAGATGGGCTTGGTTTCAAATGTTCGCCTTAAAAAATACACTCATCAACAAAGTGTCGAACCCGGGGAGGCTTACACCACCGCACGGCGCTTTGACCTTCCAAGTGACAAAAAACAAAGGAAAACGGAAGCGTCTATCATTTACGCTTTTCTCATGCCAAACGTATTTCACCTCGAGACATGAGCTCGATCGGGTCAGTTCACACGAGGGAGGTGGCTGAGGCGAGGAAGCAGGCATCGTTACCGGTATTGCCGCCTTGTAAGACGGCATCTAAGAATACTCAAACGTCTACGTGGTGGTACACTAGTACCATCCAGAACAAGCTACGTCGATGCCGTACAAAGCAGTATATCTTCCATCCAACGACGTGTCACGGTATTCTACCCTTCAACACAACAACGCGCGTCAGTGCGTTGCCGACCAGAATATTACGAGTTAGAGTGAAAGTGAGAGTGAGAGTAAGAGAGTCAGAGAGTCAGGCCGTTTCGTGCGGTCGGTAGGTCTTTGACTTGCCTGGACTTGATTGATGATTGTCGATTGATAACGAAAAGGCTAGTCACTATTGTGAGGCCATAGCGATACACAATAAGCAGAAACCCACGAAGGACTCGAAAACCGGGTATCCCCGTATGTTTATGCTATTGGACTATTAATACTATACATATATATTCCCCTCTAATATTAATGTAGTTAGTATCTGGCAGTTGGGTGGCGTGGTGTATTGATTGTAAAATATGAATGAAACACACCTAGTAATATGTATATATATATATGTGTGTGTGTGTCGAGCCTGCCAGACGCATGCAGAGACAGATGCACAAGTTCAGAAACTGCATTAGCTAGCCAACCGAAACCCACTTGGTGGCTTACATCAACAGTCATAGTCAGCAAAGCCAAATTCCAGCCTTGTCGACAGGCGAAACATTGTGGAGAGCGGAGCGCAACGACCGACCTTGTAGCGGACCCGTTGCATGAAGCCCTTTGCCCTCAGTTGAAGCGTCGTTGCCGCTACGAGCTCGGCGCGCTTTATGGCCCTCTTCGCAACCAAGCGACAACTTTGCCTGGTTCTGGTCATCTCCAGCTCCAGTGAGTGTTGCCTGGTGACAAGATACGAGCGGTTTGTGGATCCGTGAAGGTTCCGCTATGATATACCCGTACCAGCCGATGACTAGGAGTCCAATGATTAACGCAAACAACGAGGAGGCCAATGGGAGGCCTATCCATTGCATATTTCTTCATGCGCTAACGCTCTGGTGTACACCCGAAACCCACTAAATAACCGGAGGGGGGGGGGAAGTGCAGACACTATGCGTCCTTTTCGGGAAAGTCATTCGACGGGATCACGAACTCCTGAGTAGGCGATTAATGGTCGAAGGTTGTTGATAAACCAGCAGGGATATTAGTGCTATGGATAAACCGGAGAAACGACGACTAGAGGCCATCGTTGTGGGAGAATAAAATATCTCCGTATTCGATGTTGTCGCTCAAGAGGTTTTAGTGGTTGGTGTTTGCGCAGACAGTATTGGAGACGTGTGGTAGGCGTCCTTTTTGCCCGCGATCTATTATTTACGGGGGGCAATCGGTTGTAAATTTGATGTGATAACCTCTCGAACAAACAGACGGGGTGCGAAAAGAGTGTAGCTCACCTCTACAGTCCAACAACGCACAGACAAACCAGTCTCGCGATATGCAGTTCCAGGCATCGGCCCTGCGGGCGGTGAAATTTATACACATCTGCAAAAACACACACGTGAGCCCATTTCGATTTCCGCACCTGGCTTGCGCAGCCTCGTGAATGCGAACCCTGTCTCGCTGCAGCAGTTGCCTCTCGAGGCCCAACGCTCGCTCCTCAAGCGCGATAATCCGCCGCCGTTCTTCGCCCAGGGACGACTGGTTGGTTGGAGAGAAAGTGATGCGCGATTCGACACATCGACATATCGGGTAGTTTGCCGAACGTCGATGCATGCTGCGCAACGCTTAAGAAACGTCAGGTACCCCCATCCTCCGACGCCCGTAACAGCAATAATAATAGAGGCCTGACAGTCCGCCACATGTGTTTCTGACGGATACTGCGGGGCTCCTCAGCTGCGGAACTACCCGACACCGTAGGAATCACATTCGAATTCGACGATTTCCACCGTATGTTTCTTTTGTTTAAGGCTTAGCGTACCATTTTTCTCCAAGTCAATTTTTGGGTTAGGTGTCTCAACCTCCTCCAGCTAGGAGCCTCAGATAAACGGTAGGCACCCCCCTACCGCAGCATGCCTCCTCCGAAAGCGTGAAGGGGTCAAAAGACTAAGACCGACTCGTGGGCGAGTTTAACCGGCGACGGCGTACGGGCAGGAGGCATGATAACATTTCGAAGGGGGGTCCGCATCTTACAAATCCTGGATCTGCCCTCTTCATGCCCAGCGGTAGAGCGCTACAGTAGTTAAATAGTGACGGCTGTCGGCAAGCTGCCACTCTTGAAGTAAGATGGTGGCATGGTGGCATGGTGGCAGAGCCAAAGACAGACACTCGTGAATGGCAACGATGGGGCGGTGAAAATATAGCACACATGAGCCGGCTTTACTGTGCTGGAGAGCACATTCGCAGAGCATTAGCGCATCCCCACGGTTGATCCGCAATGTTTCGAAGGTTGTGCATAGTAGAACACTAACACACGTGTGGTAAGGCGGCACACACCCTCGGACGAATTTCAAAGCCTGTTTTACTGGCAACGAGGAGAGCTCTATGGAAGTATATCGACGAGATGTCTCAAGAGCCACCATTTTCGCTGTGGATATCCCTCTTAATCCCCCCCGCCCATATTTTGGAGACTACCGTATCGAGAATTCGTCCCAGGGTGTGCGTTATCTCATCACCCGTGTCTTAAAATCCTACCTGTGCCTCCAGCATACACGCCTTGTACTGCGAGGCCTTGCGTTTCGCCGATGATGTCTCCTTTGTGCGGTTGTCCATTGCCAGCTTTTGCATCACCATTTCACGCGCCGCATTATTCCTCTCAGCCCCGACTAAACCCCCCTCAGCTGCCACCCCCCACGCTCCAATCAGAGTAGGTGGTCCTCTCATGTTGATCGACGGGTCTAATCCCGTTATCACCGCGCTATCGGTAGTTGCCGGTTTGTGCTTGACCGAAGCTGGTCTCGCGCAGGGGGACGATGGGGCGTGGGCATTTGAACTGCAGCTTGGTGGTTCCATCGCCGGTCGCAGGTTGGTTTTGTTGAGACCCGGACACGAGGCGCAAATTGATCCTCTCAGGGGGGACACCACGACAGAAACCTTTTGTGGCAAAACACTCTTGGCACAGTTCTTGACATGGTTCTGAGTATAAATGTGAGATTGAGGCGGGCATTTCCTGGACCAGACCCGTTGCGATGAAGCCAATGTTCGGTGGAGCCTCCCCCTTGGGGCCGTGGGCCGGGTGGGCGGACTCGTGACTCGGAAGAACTTGCTGCCGACCAACGCTTGATTGCGCACCACGTTTTCTAACGGTCGTTCGTCGTTAAGAAACGTTACGACATCATAGCCGTTCGGTGGCTCGTCGGAATCGGCATTTCGTTCGTTGGTGTTGTAACCGCAGACAGTTTGGCTTCGGGAAGCATCCCCTCTATTGTCTCGACCCGCTCGGGATATTTTAGCTGTAGCGTGGCACCCGCACAGTGAGTAGTGTTCGTTCGAGCAACAGCTTGAAAAACAGAGCGCTGCCGATTTCAGCTCTGACGCCCGCTTCCAGACCGCGGCTGGGGTAATTTGGGCTGCTTCTCCGGTGCGGCAGAGGACCTCGCAGAGGGCGGCCCACACCTCCCACGACACAACACTGTCACCTTTGGATACCTGGCGCATGAGCGAAAAAATGTGCCACAGAGGTCCAAGTATTTGGAGCAGGCCCTATAGGGGCATGGAATTAACGCTGGATCGCGAGTCCAGTAATTTGGGCAGCCTTTTCAGGTGTGCAGTCAAACCTGTATTTTTAACGAGCCACTGTATTGTACTAATCCTTTATCGTAAAGCGGGCAAGTGTCTTCAAACATGCGTTCAGTTTCCCGGCTCAAGTCGTCACAGTCATTTGTCGATTCGTATCCATACGTGTCTCCGTAGGGCAAGCTCGCTTTCGTACACCCTCAGAATCTCCCTGCGGCAGACTATTTTGACTCGCACATGTCATGATCTAAACCGAACCGAATATAGCATGCGTGGCAGACGAAACATCATACAGAGCAGACGTGGGCTCTGCGGGAGCAGATGCTCCTTGGGCAGTGGACAAGACTCACCAGTGGCTCGAGGAGACGACGGAGCCAGCGCTTCCCATCATCGACGTCTACGCCGACTCCATT
This sequence comes from Postelsia palmaeformis, assembly GCA_037834295.1. Classification (NCBI taxonomy): domain Eukaryota; class Phaeophyceae; order Laminariales; family Laminariaceae; genus Postelsia; species Postelsia palmaeformis. Next base: position 9,066 of record JBBMHQ010068864.1, read on the forward strand.
GTGGTCGCTGAATCTGCGTCGTCCCCTGGCTACTAATGCCAATGGATAATCGAGCACCGCCCCGCGCCTGTTGAACTGCCCTTCTGTGGGGTGCATGCTTCCGTCAGCGCAGGACATTCGCGACTCACCCCGAGGCCACTGGGAGGTCGCGATAGAGTCAAGGAGCGAATCCAGCGGAACAGCGCCGATATTTCGATGATCCAGGTGGTAAAACATTACCTTCAGCGACCAAGCCGCTGCCGATGCGCCGACGGCGGAAACCTCACGCACCGTCGCGGGGGTCTGGACGTTTCAACAACGAGAGAAGGTGTTACAATGGGTGGGGTAAGGAGGTGTGGTTGGCGAGACAAGGTGCTCGGGATCCATGCAATGAACAAACGCGCCGACAGCTTCCTTGGCTCCAATATTTGATACTCTCATGGCTAACTACGGCAGTTTTTATATGGGCTAAGCTCCTACCACGGCGTCTGATAGGGCCACGGGTTCAAAGTGTTCACTGTCGAGCGACCACATTTTAGGGTGTCAATATAGGTGCACCGTCATGTCAGCATATTTCTGGACCTTCGCACCTTGTATGGCGGCTGACAGCCAAGACCAAACCCGTCGACATCTTCTGCGTCAGCCAGAACTCGCAGGTTCGATGCTGCCCCTGGATTTACCCCACCACCGTGCAAAAACAGTACGCGAAGCACCACCGAGGCCACCTTCATCCCCGACGCAGGGTCTACTAGCGCCACATCGTTGGCTGTTTGCACGCCGGAAACGTCCCGCTTTGAAACCCGCGAGGAAGTTGCTGTCTTCTGTCCGTAGCAAGTTTGAGGACACCCGGCAACGATGGAGGGTGTCAGCGGTAAGGTACCTCGGCCAAGAAGACCAGAGGAGAAAGACGTGAGGTTGTCGAACAAGCATACCTCGAGCGTCAGCGCTTCGACATCACTGCCAGAAGAAACGTCTGCGGCGCCGGTGGAGCTTGCCGAAGCTCTCAATTTTGCGTGGATGGACGTGTCGACCTCAAGAGTGACAGGCGCCCAGGCTGGAATGCGAGTCAATCCTGTGATGGCCAAATAACGATCAGGAAGCACGCAACCGAAAGAACGGGGCTCTGTTTGGCTACGTGGTTGTGCCATGTGGTCGTGTTGCGAGTGCTGTCTGCTAATGGCTAGGTCTGACATCGTCTATCTAAATATTTGGCGACGATATGATCGATTCGGTCTTGAATGGTCGAAGCGTGTTCTCACTATTACTATTACGGGGGACCATAGTTAATAGGACCTAACATTGTTGGTAAAAATAGCGAAATATATAGGTCTATGTATGTACCGTAGGTCCTAGTTAATATGGTCCCGCGTAATAGTCGAACGTGGCGGTGTTGGACCACATCTGCCTCGTCTTTTCTGTAGGGTGGCTAGTGTTACAGGGGTTTCGGTGCATTTCGTGTTGATGTTTGACAGGCTATACGAGATGTTCTGGTAAAGTGATGACATTACACAGAACTCTTGCTTCCGTCTGCCAGTGACACCCTGACAGTCCAAGGCTAACGCTCGACGAAAAACTTGCAGCGTATTTCTTCATCCCCCTCATGCTCGCACAAACGCAAGCGTGACTGCCAAGAAAAACAAAACAACGTCACATCAAAACTCCGTCCGCTTCCGACACACGCTTCTTCATGGCGGCAAAGCCGTGTTGCTCAAAATATTTGGTAAGTTGTTCTGAAGTTCGGTACCCAACTTCACCCACCAGCGTTAGAGGAGTCTCTCGCCCAGTCCATTGGACGTGGCCAGTTTGCTTGGAAGGTTCGAGTGAACGCCCACGGTCCAGACGGCAGAACCCTTACCCGAAGGAACACACATCTCGTGGCACAAGCTTGACCCTCAGGTTGGGCAGCTCGTGGGGCTCTGGATAAGTTGGCACGGGGCTCCGTCGCTTCCCGCAGATCGGTATAAGCGCACCAAAGATTGATGTCCTCAGCGCTAGGCGACGTCAAGCGTAGCTCCGAGGCATCTACTTCCAGTACACCGTTCTGAGGTATCCGCAGCGGACCAAGTAGTGGGGTTCGGAGGGTCCCGGCGGAGAGATTGATCAATAGACAGGGGTAGGTGACCGTTGCCATCAACAAATCCCCTTTAAATGGTCGGCATATACGAGTTACCCTCGTTCGTATGTAGGCCGTAAAATATTGGTTAAACGCCTGAGTCGTGCGGCCATCCACGCCCCTATCCAAGTACAGTTGTTGAGATGGTGGACAGCAAAGAAGTATCATAATACAGTACACCTTAACTACGTTCCCCTTGTCACTGCCGTAGTGGGGCGGGGGGGGGGGGGAAGTGCCCGCCACGTGACCCTACCAATGTGAGTAATGGAGCTGAGCAACGAAGGGGAGGGAGCTCGAGACGTAGGGCAAATGCAATGTATGGGATGGAATATATATATGACCCGTATGTACAGCAGTACTCTTACCGTGTGTGGAACATAGGTCGTCGTCACGTTGACCGTACAAAACGTCGTCGCCTCACGTGCGCACCCTTCCCGACCCTGCTGCCGCCTATGTCTTCGGCCACCTCCCGACAAAGCCGATGATCCTGATGTGCTGGTGCCGTGCCGGTAAACACCACGAGTCCCAACCTGCTCTTTCACGAGGCTTCTCTTTTCCTGGATCTCCAGCCCAAGGGTCGAAAAACACGGGACGAGGTCGGTGAGCCCATGGTAGGTGGCGTGGGAGAGTGTTGGCGTCTTGACACGGACCTGGTTGTGAGTGAGCGGAAGAGGGTGGGTGAGGGTCGAATTCATGATCAAGCAGTCATAATTGTTTGAGCACTTGTGGCGTCCACTAAGGGAGGCACCTAGGAATGACGACGCATCAAAAAGTTCGGCTGCATTGTTGTGCCATTGGAAGGTTTTCTCGCCACAATGAAACGCTTTATCACCAAGCCCCACGTACCCATGCCGTTCGATATTGACGTAGTATTGGCCTCAATCTAATCACTGCTTGCTCTGGTTATCGGCAAGCCACCTCTAGTCTTCCTGCCGTCAAGGTCCAAAAATCAACAACCCTTCTACCCACAACGCACCCTTTTTTTTGGTCGTGCTACCAGGCGACATGTCGTGGTCAAAACGCGAAAAATACGATATGCGCCCGCACGTTATGCACATGCCATCTTACGACTCACCCGTACGTACAGCACCGGGTGTCCCCGAAGTTCTCGCTCCTTCACGCCCAGCACAGCGGCGTATCCTCTACCGCTGGATTCATGTGCCGAAACGCACCCTTCGCCCTCCGACTGCACGCACGCTTCCATACAAACCTCCGTCGAATACCCTTGTGCCACCGTTCCGCTGAAGTGACGGAGTTGGTCCGGCGAGTAACCTGATGTTGATTTCTCGACATCGTTACTGCAGGTGATGTGGCTATCAAGGTCACTTCTAACGTTGACATCGCCGAGGAATTTCGCGGCTTCTGTCCGAAGATGTGGTGGAGGTCGTTCGCCACGAGAGGGGTGGGGAAGCGAAACAGCGGGAGGGGAGGCGCTGGGGGCTTGTCCGCATTGAAGTGACACGGTTGCCGCTAGCAGGCTGGCACGGCCATCCGGTGTTCTACTTCTCCCTGGAGATCGAATGGTGGGATAGCTCACGCTGCCCCGAACAAGGGAAAGAAAAATACATGCATATGAAAAGCGAGGGGAGGGGAGTAGGGATCATCTTCAACATGAGGGGGAGAGGCAAGAGAGACGAGGAAGGCCTCATGTGTCAAGCCCAGCTAGACATTGTGAACTCTCAAGTCTTCCACATTAGCAACATACCTGATGGGCTCAATGTACTCGGGATACGTACCTGACTAGTAGCAGGCCGCTCTCTTTCTTCCGCCCCTCCCGCGCGCCGGCGGCCTGGCGCAGCATCGCCAACACCGCTTCGTCGGTGTTCTCAGGCCTCTCGCTGGAATCGCTGAGGTCACCATTGATTCCAATATTTGAGCCACCGGCTGCCGATGCTCGTCGAACGTTGACCCTTGCCGGCTTTGCTGAAGAACCGGAACCAAGTGGTTTCGGGTTCCTCTGATCATCACCAGATAAACCTCGTCGGTCAGGCTTATGGTTGCCATCGTCGTCCCGCTTGTCATCTGTTCGGATATGCGCAGGCCAGTTTGGTGGTAACACCGAGAGCTTCACCTGTGGATACAGAGAGAGCGCCGACAGCGAGAGATTGTGAAAGAGCGAGGTTGGGAAGAAACAGGAGAGGGTCGCGGAGATTGCCGTGAGGTTTCCCGTGTCTTGGTTGCTCGGCGCCGGCCTTGAGGGGCACGCCGCTGACCCTGTCTATTTCGTGGAAGTGCTTTGGCCCGGATGCACCCGCGCGCATCAAAAGACAGTCGCTCGAGCTTATGCGATTCCGCATAGGCATGGGCCCGACGTGCCTGATGTCACGATGATATGCCCCAATTCGCAAGTTCTTCCAGACATATACCCCGGCGGGCAACGCGTAACGAATATGAGGCTGCTATTTTAGAGCTAGTGATACAGGGGGGAAGGGCATCATTGGAAGGGGCCTTCCGCTGCTGTCGGTGTTGACGTCGATTTCAAGCTCTGCCCCCTTACTATCGCTCCACTGGGGCGTACGCCTACCGCACTACACTTCCGTTCGGTGCGGGAACCCCCACCTTTCCTCTGTAAGCACCGCTCTTTCCTTCCTTCACAGCGTACCACCCACTTATCGGAGTATACTCCCTGCTATGATCGTGCCGGAGGATGTACGACGGCAGTCGAAGCCTGAGGAGAAACACGATTCATCCATCACGCGCACAATGGGTCGGGAGGTGTCAGAGAGGGGGGCTCCAGCTGTTTTTCGATAAGCTGCAAAGGGCTATCGACTGCGGGGGGAGAGAAGAAAACAGGGTGCTCAGGAGAAAAAAACGCAGCAAGGAAGGCCCGTCGTAAGGGGTTCGATGCGGAGAAGGAACTTGCGTAGGCGTTTCACCGAGCACGCCGCGACACGCCAGCCCCAGGAACAATGGTGGTGTTAGAGCGTCGCCAAGCGCCCAAACTCTTGCTCACGACTGGTTATCGACGATATCTACAACTTGTGTGCAATCTGACAGGAGTGGCTGCCGAAACTTGATGTGATCGATTGTTCCCAAAGCTTCGAGTCATCTTGTTGGAGGACGCGCCCCCGTTTTGCTTCGTATGAGTGCAACCGGTCATTGACATGCACAAACGACAACGGATATCACCTCGCTACCCCGATGACTAAGCAGCGTTCGACGACCCGCTCGCCCTGAATCGCTACCGATCCCTGCACAATCTTGCACGAAGTACAGGCTTCTGGCGGTGAATGTCGGCTCAGGACCCTTCTAGACGCGCTCTTGATTTCCACTGTAAGCTGAAACAATACGCGGTGGAAAGAAAGTTATGACAGAATATAGAGTTTATGACAGAGTATCGTCTTTGTCGATAAATGTCATACGTAGGATTTGACGTTCTGCGTTCAACTGGTACCACGCGCGGCCGAAACAAAGTGAGAGGTTAGATATATATATATCAACCAGCAGTGAAAAATGCTAAAACAATGACCTTGGTGTTGAGGGAGAGCCTACTAGAGTGTTGTGTTCGTTGATAAGGGCTAGAAGTGATGCCCGGGGCGTCGGGGGAGAGTCTTGGGTGTGATGATAAATACGGACCAGTAGGGAATGCCATTCTGTAAGCTCACCTGATACGACACGCGGTATGGAGAACGGCCCGATTTAAAATGTGTGTGGCGCATTTTTCGCTTGATGGAGCATTGTCCTGGGCCACGTGCTCGTCAGCCGATAGGGAGTTCGTCAAAAATCGCACGCACTAACCTGAAAGGGGCAACATCTACACCTGAGATCAACCACCCAGGGTACGGGACGAGCTGGGCCAGCCATAAAACTGATATATATTCGATCGGTGGTTCAGCAGTCATTTGGAAATATTGTGACTCCAAATTTGACAACCGTGTTTCTGCGCTTACAGCGCACTTGCCGACACCTCAAGTTTTGGAATCTGAGTTGATGTCGTGGAGAAACGCCACATCACATATTCTCGTCACACACGCAGATATTTACGTACGAGAGCCTATACAAACCGTCTACAAGACGTACAGTGGATGACGCTGATTCTCGGTGTGAACATTTCTCGAGACATGGCGAAACGATCGATATCCTCGCTATTGTCTATTGCCTATTGCCTAGTACGCTGTCCGTCAAGAGATATATTGTTTTTACGTTTCACGATTCAAAGTCAAGATGTTACGATGAGGGACACAAAATCCCGATTTCCCCGCCCAGTTTTTCGTTTTGGTATCCGAATTTTTGACACGCGATTTTTGTTAGTATTGAGCAAATATTCACGGTGGGGCGTCTTCATTTGTCCACTCTTCTTCAATATTTTGCCTCAGTACCGAATCTTAATTCTGTTAATATCGGGCTAGCTCACGAAAAAAAAACAGGAATTAAAAACGTCCTCCCGCCAATACGTTTGTTATACTAATCGAAAGCACGTGCCAAAATTTCAGGTTCTGATTTTCAAAAACCGTCTCGGAAATTCAGTCCAGCCTATATGCTTGCATCTTGCCCGGCCCAGCTCGTAGGCACCATGCCCACCAAAACTTGTTAGCTGCTTGGGCTACTAATAGTTACCGTGACAGTCCAACATACACGGACCTGTCAGACAACGAGAGGAAACGAGCATCAGGTGCTTCAACTGCCGTAGCGAAACGTGCACCGCCAGCCCGGCTACAGTTTACAATGAGTGATCTCAACAAGTCCCATTATCAGTCGCTTTCAATTCCTGGGGAAACCCTCACGGCGCCGTCCGATTTATCTCTTCGCTTTTGCTGAGCAGCACCAAGTGTCACATATTGTACGAGTAGTGGCTTCGGCACAAAACGCGTTTACTGTATATTGCGCTGCCACGGAGTTCTTATACTTTGTATTAGGTTTCCAACGCCGACGATTGAAGGCGTTCAACACGCGTATACCAACTAGAGCCCTACACCCTCATCAATTCACGCCACGAGTACACACGAGTATTCTCCTACATCTCCCCGCAAGCCGTTATTGTTCGAAGGGTGGTAGGTTGAGCATGTCGACGTGAAAATGGGCCAGCTGTTGGAAAACTCGGACTGCTACGTACATATCAGCTAGCGCATTATGTCGTGATCTGGACGTACCACAGCTGTTGCCGATGGGCTTCCATCTGTCATATTTGTAGAAGACGCCGACCTTGATATGTTTATCAAAGCTGGGGGAAGAGGGACACGCAACAGATGCCGCCAGCAAGGGGAGGAGCCAACGCCGTTGGCCGCGGCATGCGAAGGTACTTCTCGGAGAGGTAGAGGTCCAACCATCCTGTCGGCACGAATGATACAAACAGTTACAGAGTGGTTCGGGACTTTGCAAGGCTGTGAGTTGATTGACCGTAAGTCGTCGACTAATTGTTCGTTGCCTACGTGTTGCCGTTAGTTGCACGTGGCTGGCTAGGCGCGTTTATAGCTCGACGTGTTTTTTTACCGATGAAAATACCAAGTCAGAAGGTTGACCTGCCTCGCGACACAAGAAACTAGCAGCCATCATGTTATTACAAATGTGAAGTTCAGCCAACTTAGAACTCTAAGAATTGCGGAACAAGCGGCGGCATCTCCGACGAAGTGGCAAAAAAACCCGAAAAATACCGTGTGGGCAAAATATTTAAGCACCAAAACGATCCTCGCTTTTCAGGAAAGAGTGGTAGGTGGTAACCTAGGCCAAAGCGCGCCTGGCCTCGCCCATGCAGCGTCTGAGTATGTTTTGTCTATGGCGTTGAATGTACGGCCGCGTGTTGCTGGAGCCTGCAGTACCCGCCTCGTGCATGGTACAAGCCATGTCTGCCTGGTCGGTGAAAACCCGACGTACTCCGTCCCGGTATTGTAGGGATGCGAGCGTCTATCGTCATACGACTACAGACATGCATAGCATGAGCATACAACCCCCCCGCGCTTCTCCCGGACTACCCCAGGCATACAAACAGGCCTGCGTGCCGACACTTACCGTTTGGGTCGCTGCGACGCGCTATCAAGACCGTTCCGGGTCGGGTCACCGCCAGCCTGAGATCGCCGCTCGCTGCTCCGTGGCTGACAACGGACGCAAACCTCGGCAAACAGCTCAAGGGGCCCTATCGGCATGTCTGGATGGGAAATCTCTCGTCCTTCTTCCAGAATTATGGAAACGTAATTTGCATCGTCGGTTCCCTGTCCTGGCAGTTGCTGGGTCGTCCCAACAGCAGTCGGAAAATCGGATATGAAGTGAACCCCTAGGCGCACTTCGCATGCCTTCGCTCCCCCAGAACTCCCTCCAATTCTGAGGGGGTGCCAACTTCGTGCGTAAAGGAGCGTGCGAATTTTTGTTGGTTGTTGCTCATCTACGGTGACTTCTGCGCATGCTGCATTTTATGTTGCTTGCGCGTCTAATGAGGAATGACGATGACCACTGTGTAAGTCATGCTATGCTTGGTTGTAAGTAGGGGTTGCAGTTATGGATTGCAGATAGGAACTGCACGTAGGGGCTACAACTAGGGACAACAATCAGGGGTTGCAAATAGGGGTTGCAATTAGGAATTGCAATTGGGGGTTGAAGTTCGAGGTTGTGAAGAGGTTTCAAAGAGGTTGCGAGTAGGGGTTGCAATTAGGTGTCGCAAATATGGGCTGCAAGTAGGGCTGCAAGTAGGGGTTGCAAGTTGGAGCCCAAGCGACGGGGATAGACGGAGTTCCTCGACCTTGGCTCTACCCAACAATATTTCGGTCCGATATTGGCGTTTACTTCACCTTTCGACGCGTTTTACGATAGACGTAGCACATTTCCGTGAAAAGATTTCTGAATGACGAACTCCTCAACCCCAAATCGTCGGAATGCCAATCTTGCTGAAAAAGCAATTACGTTTTGGTATACTTGGGCCATGGGGTTATAAATCGGGATGCGATGTGATTTTAGCTGAAGTTAGTTTTCGGGTGAGATATGAAACTCCTAAAGTAAGGAGCCTCGGAAACATTAGGGTAAGCCTCTATCGTAGAACGCCTCTCTCGTTAGATGCCCAAACCCAAGGTTGTACATCCGGGTTTAGCTCACAAATGTTCCGAGAGTCGGTTGCAGGCATGGAGTGTAGAGCTCCTGTACTATTTTTCGAAACTATAATCAGGTTTGCAGCATCACAAAATGTAGGTGTTGCCCCTACCATACCACTTCATCGAAACACCATAGCACCGCGATACAAAAACACCATGACACCGTACCATAACATCATAGCAACAAAGCACTGCAGCACCACAGCACCATAACACCTCATCGCCATAGCATCATAGCACGATAGCACCATAGCACAATATGACCATAGCACCATAGCACCATAGCACCATAGCCCCGTAGTGTCGTAGCACCACAATACTGTACCATAATACCATGGCCCGTATGAGTGAAGTGGCTTTCTCACCCGTCATGAAGATGCCCTCTTTTCATCACGTCATCACTAATTGCGAGCCAGGTGGAGCCTAGAAGACGCAAGCTGTCGGCGGCGCCGTCTGTTGTATTGGACGCGTACCCGCCGAAAATAGAGGTCAACACTGTCACGCTTCCGGCTCTGCACGGCTATCCGAAAGACAAAGGAGTGATGGCAACGAAACAAGACGAAAAGGCAAAATAGACAAGATACGAAATAAGACAAAAGGGGGAAAGGAAGACAAAAGCGACAGAACAAGACAAGGGGACAAAACAAGAGAAAAACCAAGACACATATACGAAACAAAATAAAGGGATAACGATGGCGTTTACTTTACGGCTGACTAGTCGTAGGAAGGCTTTATGGGTGAGAGAGAGTCTTGTCATGAGGAAGTTTCACCTGAACCGCACCCGCGGGGAAAGTGCACCACCCACTGTGGAGGATTTTGACGAGCGCATGTGGAGTCGTTTGACCGATAGTACGGGGGGTAAAACTAGGCAAGGCGAGCTGTATTACCATGGCGTAACACTGCGGGAGAAAGGCTTGGTATTTAATACCCAGCACCTATTACCTCTATTCTCAGACTTGCAACATCGCCGGGTTCACCGCATGCCGTCCTGACGCCCCGCTGTCCTCGGCGACAACTCTCGTCGGCAGGTGGTAGGCTGGAAGTGGTAGTGCAAGACGATCCCAAGTCGGGGGGTAAGGAAAATACGACCAAAAACGGCAGTGCTAGCGCTGACCGCGCAGCCCGGTGGAGACGTCGAACGCCCAAAACCTGAGCAGGAAGGCCAGTAGTGTTACACGTGAGGGCTTAGTACGAACAACATGTGAATATATACAACGGTGTTTTTACACACATCTGAACTGTAGGAGCGATGAACAGGTCTTCGTACGTGTTTTTTATCTGGTGAAGTAGTCAGTCCCGCGGGTAGATACTTTTCGACCGGGGCGATACTACCGTATACTCGTATCAATACTACCCAATATCGTTGTCACGGTGTGGACAGAGCAGGTGTTGCAGTACCCTGGATCAAGACAAGTCTAGCAGGCCAGAAATGCTACGAAGCACGTTTTCCAACAGCCCCATGGCCACTACGGCGTCGGCATTCCATACACAGGAACTTGCTCCCTGGCCAGATCGTACCTCACTAAATATCTGTTCAAGTAATGACGCGGTGGTTAGGGATTGAAGAGTACGCCACAAATAATACCGACATACCGCATCGTAAGGGGGCGACCGCAGAGATCACTGAGGCAAGACAACGGCACATGTGTGGCGAGTCGTAGGGAGGGAGGGAGGGAGGGAGGGAGGGATGGAGGGAGGGAGGGAGGCGACAGCATATTCAAGACCCTGAACATATTTGTTCAAGTCACCTTGGATACACAAACAACGGGCTGAACCAGTTCTTGTAGCCGGCGGAGATTACCCCCCTACCCGCCCGCACAAGTGCTAAAACACCGTATGTAGCACCGCGCTATATATTTATACTAAATAGCAATGACGAGTTCTAAAATGCACTCGATGCCAACGTAAATAGAGGCCCCTTTCGAGCCAGGATTCAACTCGATTTCACAGGGACGCTGCGACCGCCGGACTCTACGACAAAAGTACTATGACCTTTTCGAAACCTCCCACCAACGCACACAAGATGACGACGGTTGTACAGTAGATATCCTGCTGCGCATTTCCTAGCAACAAGGTACACTGTCTTCCGGTACCATGCAGATCATTCTATAAATATTGCCCAAGTTCCTTGGGCACCCACCTGAATGCACAGTGTGCCTCCGCTTTGTGCGGGATTCGCTGTCCGTGGTCCAGGCGCCAGCCTCGGACCGAAGCTTCCGTAGCCTTCGTCGCTCCCATGGCTACTACGTGAACCCGCGAACATCCCCCGTAGCTCTAGAAAAAACTCAGAGCGTTTGAAGGGCGATCCGTCTTCCACGGGTGTTGGAATGCAAGGGTACAAGAAGGTAAGGACTCGACCGGAGCTCATGATGACAGGTGGGAGCTCCAGCGTCGATTCCGCAGTCAACATCTAGACATGCACATGTGGCGTTCACAAGCGCGACGTGGGCGAACGAATAGATGAAGCGATGGAGCCACTTTCATGTCGTTGTAGTATGGTACTCGTACGACTGTATGTTCCAAGTACAGCGGTGGATTGCGATGGTACCTCACGCCATCCTTACCGATCAGGGCGAGAGGCGACAGCCTCAAGTAAAGTCGGATAACACTGATGACACTCTGGCTATAGTCTTAGACGGCGCAGGCCTCAGCCAAACTTGCCGCGCAAGAACCAGGGCACACTTACCTTTTTGACGGGTACTGCAGGAGCTAGACGTATGCCAATGGAAACGCAAAGTTTCCATGAAAAGTTTGAATTCCAGATATGTCCACCGAAACTATACAGTCATAGCTTGCGATGAGCACGATTCTTCGAACCGAAAGGCCCAAACTCGTTGAAAGCCCCGGAAAAAACTATTTTGGGGACAATGTTGGGCCAAGATGGGGTTCAAAGAAACTCAGGCGGATGTATAGTTCGAAGCTGCGAGATTCAGAGTCTTCGACCATGGACGAAACCAACGACTGCGCCATGATTCCGTAAAAGGAATGCGCTCATTAGGCCCCCGACCCACCCTGGGGTCACCGGGCTCATGCAATGGCCGGTGGTATGTGGCGGACTCTAACTAGGCGTATGATAAAAAACAAGGGGCCGCTAGTGTGCACAAAAGCAATGACAACTTTTGTCGATCCGTCTCGGAATGCAAGATTTACTTCTTTTTTTCAGAATTGGGAGAGGCCCGTAGGACGCCACCGGCAAGCCCTCGTCCTATAGACAACGGGCCCACCTAATACCTTAGGGGCCGTCATCTGTACTCGTTGGTCTTGCCCGACACCAAGCGGGTTAGCCGTGGGCTGAATCGATATCGAGGTCGAACTTCTATCGTTGCATGAGGTGATTTTTATGAAGGTGTTGACCATTTGCATCTAATACGGGGGATCATATTCAATAGGACCTACAATACACACAAAAAACTACTGGTATGTATTTCGCTATTTGAACCATAAATATGTGGTCCTATTAACTACGAAGTAGTTACTACTGTCCCCCTTAATATAAAAAGCATTGGCGCCGCCTGCAGCCGTTTGTGAGGGAAAATTTGTTTGTTTGTTTTTTTCCTACGTTTTTTCCCAGAGCGGCGGTACGAGAATATGCCCGGCTGTTTCTTGAGAGCAATATGTGTGAACGAAGAAAATCATATTTCGCGTTCCTCTTGTCATAGATGTTACTAGCGGTTATTTTTAAGGCCGTACGTAGGATGAAAAATCGAGAAAAAGCGTCAGAATGGTACTGCGGGAGGAGTTGGACTTTTGAGACAAAGTATTTCTCACTGTCGCAGAGGAGCTACCTACTATTATTAGTGTTGATGTTGGACCCGATGATTGTGCTTTCAACAACAGTAATCCTAAGATACCTACACCATAGGACCGTGAATCCGGCGTACACCAGATTATAATACAATAGCCCAGGTTTTATGTTTGGAATACCTCCTCAAGTGAGGTGCGTTCTCTACCGTACCGCGCGTCCGCACCTTTCCGCGAAAAATTGCTAAGGAGGCCGTTGGCAGCAACCTCTCCCTCGGCGTCCAATGTACCGCGCATTCTGCCTGCGCCCTGTTGCCGGCTGCCCAGCGCACTACAATGCCGCACTTTCCTCTGTTTCCGGCGGCATCCTGCTCATCTTGCCAGTTCTCCTCCTCCACCTCGCCCAGAGAAGAGTCTACGGTTACGCTGCCCCCTCCGCCGTCTGCGATTGTGACGCGTACCCACCAGAGCTGCGTTTCCGAAACCCGACCTCCGTTGCCCGTTTGAGCCAGACCAGCTGCTTGCCCATGCATGGCGAGAACCTCCAGATGCAACATACCAGGCCCTCGACCGGGACTATCACTACCCCGTACGCCGTTTAACGTTTTAAATGTTCTGTCGGGGCGAGGCGGCGGTTCCCTGCTGCCAATCGACGAAATCGTGGCGTGCGATTGCCCACAAACGTTTCTTGGGGACAAGACCCACGCTTCAAATGCAGACCGTGATGCGTCGGAGTTGAAACCGCCAGACGCTGATTTTGGGTCGAAGCAAGAGCCAGAAACAAAACATGTCCCTGGTCGAGGCACTGAGTCTTCAGCCAGCTGACCACCCTCAGACGCGGTCCCCCCTAGTGGGTATTGGTTGATCACATTGGCATGTGTCACCGTTACTCTCATTTGAATCTCCACCTGGTGATCTCTACATCCTGCCCTCCCTGAAACGTTATTCTGTTTTCCCACATTCTTCGTAGGAACGCCTTCTCGAAAACGGTTTACCGCTATCCATTGCGCTCTGCGGCAGAAGCAGTCGTTGATGTCACTGACAGGCATGCTCAACACGTGTTTTTTCCCGCCCCCTCCATCTCGATTCCTCGAACCCCGGCTGGCGCTCGTACCCTCGCCGACTTGGGGCACCCCCGATTGTTCTTCAAGTCTCAAAACCAGAATATCGAGCTCGGCACACGTAGACTTGAGCACAACGCTACGATGCTGGGAACCAACACGCGCCGCTGAAACTGACCCGCCGTCCTTCCCGCTAAAGTCGAAATGCCTCGGGTCAATTGTAGCCAGCCTCGTTTCGTCTCCGAGGGCAAGCTCTGCACTCACGCCGATGATCCTCTCACACTGTTCCACCCCCGACCCCAGGTCTTCTTCTCTCACTCCTTCAACTCGAATTCCGAGGACTTCAACCTTAACGAAGGACATGGTTGGCTTTGTGCTCATATTTACCTCTGGCGATGACTCCTCGGCTCTCCCTGATAGTCTCACACCGACATCAAAACGCACTTGCCCGGTGCTGAAACGGCGCGTACCATCAAAAAGTGCCTCATTTTGCTGTGCATCTTTTATGATGGGACTGCCGTCAGTAGAGTTGCAGTTCAGGCAATTCGGTTGCCCTTTTGGCTGTTCCCTCCAGATGGGGGCTTTCATTTGCTTGAACGTGCTCCCAGGGCAACGTAAAGCCTCCGTCAGAGACAAATCGCATCGGCCCAGTGATCGACCCCACACAATTTCCAGCCGCAGCACCGGGGGGAAACCACCTTCTAAAACCTGCGGCATACCAGCCAACCCTAGGGACAATGATACGTGCTGGCCAGCATCCGCCTTTTTGAGCAGGTACTCGAGAGCGTTTGCAGGTGGCGTCGTCAACGGCCCACCTTCACGGGTCCGATCATTTACTCGAGATATCGCGTGTGTCGAAATTGGCCCGTGCAGTGGACCCGTACGCGCGATATTGTGTACTCCTGAGTGGGCTGAGGGGAGACTAGCGCGAACATAGGGAGGCGTTTCCAAGATGAAATCTCGGCCAACAATAATGCTATGCACCCGCACCCTTACCTCGGCATGCCCCGGTGGATAGGAAGGCGTGAGAGCAAGAAGCGACGCTGCAATGTCAAGCGGAGGGTCGATACCGCGACCGGTCACCTTTGTGTCTGGCGCGTTGAAGCACGGACGTGGAGACCCGCCGGCCGAATCGTGACAAAACTGACTGATACCTCGATCAGGATTACCCGGTGGCGTAGTTTTTCCTGCACTGTGTGCGGCGGTGTTAGTGGCACCGTAGGTCGGACAAACGCTGCTAGGCGAAAGCAGTTGATAGGCAGCATCTTCTAACGAATTGGCAGCGTTCTCTATTGCGATTTGCTGGCTATTTATCCGTCTCGGCTGGGTGTGAAATCCAGATGACAGAGG
This sequence comes from Postelsia palmaeformis, assembly GCA_037834295.1. Lineage (NCBI taxonomy): Eukaryota > Phaeophyceae > Laminariales > Laminariaceae > Postelsia > Postelsia palmaeformis. Next base: position 24,326 of record JBBMHQ010068864.1, read on the forward strand.
CCCATCTCCCGAATTCTTCGGCTCGCGGTTCCCCCTTGTGCTGCCAGAACCTCCCCGCAAAGGTTCGCGAACATACAGCAGCCCCCCCTCATCTTGTCCATTGGCGAGAAGGGCGGCGCTTACTTCGGGCATCAGCGGCCTCGAAGTTGTGCTTCCTAGATCGTGTGATGTACCCGACAGCGCCCCCGGAGGGACCGACGTTTTATCGCTTGACTCCGACAATTCGTACAGTGTCTGATCTTCACTGTCGATACGCCCGTCGTCATCTGACATATCTCTTGGAGGCTCATTGACGTCTGTGCGATATCTAGCGCTGCTGCTGCCGCTGCTGCGCCGCGATTCTTCCAATCCCGGGGTAGTCATCCAAGCGCGCAGTCTCAAGGTGCCGGCTTGAACATCGTTTTCCTCTAGCGGGAATGTTCTGCGTTGGGTACGTGGCGAACGTCAAGATTCGAGGGCTGACGTCTGGTGCGCATATCGTCAACTCCAACAGCGCATAATGTACGTGTATGGCAAACTATCACACAACGCATCGTTGGTGCCGGTGTCGATGCAGATCTTCAAGTTTGTTGTTAATATCTTGGAGCTCCACGAGTATCACAGGTCATTATCACACACACACAAACACCGTCTTGCCTCCGTACGGTCTGGCGTTACTTGGATAATGCTTAGAGGAAGTATGGCACACAAGCGTACACAACCCTTGCCGGTTTTCATGCCCGCAAACCAGTGGACTTCGTGCAGCATGAAGAAGTGGAGCAGTACGTATAACCACGCCATGATATCGATAGCGCGCTGTGAAACATGTCGATCGTTGTACGAACTCCTCGTTGCGTAACCCATACACAGTTTCACTCTCGACGAGCTCACCTCTCGATGGAGTGACGCTTGGAGGTTCCAAGGTCTTTTGGTGGCGGAAGAGAGACCTCCGCAACGGCGTCGAACATCCTCGAAATATCACCCGACTCTCCCGTCACCTCTTCCCATAGCGATACTTCCAGCTCGATGGCTGCATCCGACCCGTCCTGCACTCTGATAGGCAAGAAGACAGGGTCGTTAGGGCTTCCCCACTCGGAGCACTTGCCGGTGTCCACCGAAGCGTAGCCATGGCTCCACAAGGTGACCCTCGCGAAGGCGCCGGGCTGCAGAGCGTCTAGAGTTCCTGTTGCGGCCAGCATGGCGATAGCGAGCAACGACTCTCCAGTGCCACCAGCCTCGAATTCCGTCGCCATCGCTTGCAGGGATGATGAGCACATATCTGGCACAGCGGTATCAGGATTAAACCGCACCCATCGCTAGCTGACATCCGGCGCTGCGCATATAGCGCGCTACCGTTGCCCTGGGTGAGAACGGCAGCTGCGGGACGTAGCCAGCGAGGGATTCAGAGAACTGCGGACTGGTACACGAGACTACTGATATTCGAGCTTCTGAAAACACGAACAGGCGTCGATTTCGCCCGTTCAGACGAAGATGCGGCATAACCACGAACGGACCGAAAAACGACCATCTCATCGAGATGCGTCGATTCTCGATTGGTCGGGGTAGCGGTTTCACATAAATGTTGTTTTCTCCTTTTCTATTTCGCGATTTCGTCGATCACCCATCAGTCCGTCAGTACGAACGTCAGCACGAGTACAAGCACGGGCGGGAAGCGTTGCAAGTGTGCCGACACAACGTCTGCTGTTTTCGTATCATAGTGGCAGATACAGTAAGCAGTCATCTGTGATTTCGCTCGGAGGGCGAGGGCGGGGGTATAGCACGATGGCACCAGCCACTGACGTCCGCAATCAAGAAATGCGTGCCGTAAGACTCATTCAAAAGTTCATATATGCAGCCTTTGTTCCCTGCTTCTTGGCAGTATGGACTCTCCTCGCACCTGGAGATGCACACAAGCATACAAACAAGTTATATTACTGTTGTGCGACCAGCCTAACAAGAGTGCCAGGTACCGAGCACAAAATATTAGGAAAGTAAGTAAGTGTAACCCGTTGCCTCGGTTCTCCGCACCGGTACGCACGGATTAACAGTTATCTAGTAGGCGACATGTTTAACTGCGCATGCGCAGACAGGTGATCTATGGGCGCATTCGAAAGGAACACGAGTAATCTTGGGCTCTTATTGCGAACCCTGGTCTGTGGATACGTTCGAGCATCGCAACGTCTCTACACGAAAACTCACCTTCTCAGTTAATTCAGTACGAATACTCGTAGCGGCTAAAATATCTTTGTCACCACTTATCATGTACTCGGAGACGCATACTGTACTACTACTGACTGTACATCCACTCGCATTAATTGGCCAAATACTGATGTGATGTTTGAGGATACTCTGTTGGTCAGCACAAACTCGCACATTTGCACCCTACTCCAGCTCGGCGTCCTGATCTACAGCACCGCCCATCAATAGGCCTGATCTGTACGTGTGATACCACTATAATATGACCTGGCAGGTTGCATCGCAAAATCGTTTTCTTCACCCTGGACGACACGGATTTTGCATCTTTCCAGGCTACGGGTCCAGTTGATACGCTACCTAGCGCACGGGCAGTAAAATCTATGCTGGTTCAAGCTGGTTGGAGAAAATCCCATTAATCTCACTCTTGATTATTCGACGCAAAAATACTCGACGATGAGCGTTAGGAGCGTCCAATCCAATTAAAGCACTGCAAAACTATAAGCGAAGGGGGAGAAGAAAGGGACCAGGGCGTGTATATATTTATGGAGGGGAGCAGAGGGGGTGTGTGGATACGTATGGCAGGGGGAGGGGTGAACCAGAATAACGAGAGAGCTACAACATAATATATGACAGACGCTTCAGTAGTACTACAGGTAGTGTACTACCGTGTCGTCGAATGGGGTTAAGTCACCAACACAATAATTAAATATTTAATCATCTACCTGGTATTCATTATTAACAAGTGCAGAATGTAATGAAAGGTACTGTATGTAATCTAACTCATCTATTAAATGTACTTGTTTTTACTATTTATTTTTCGGATTCGAGGAGACGAAATCAACAAAAAAAACAAGCACGCTTGCTTTCAGAACGCATCTGCCCGCGCCTCGATATTTTTTCAGGAAATCGGGTGTCCTTGATAGCGTTGATTTTTCCTTCACTGACTTCGAACAAAAAACAAAAGACAACGTC
>JBBMHQ010068865.1:0-13344 GCA_037834295.1 Postelsia palmaeformis
CGGGTAGAGGCGTGGAGCTCCTGGAGTGAGGAACCTCCGAAAAGTTAGGCCGAACCCCTTTTGTCGAGAGCCCTCTGTTCCCCCGTCGTTGACCGTCTGCTGTGGTGAATAAAACAACGACCGGCGTGGGAATTGTTTGCGAGTTTTCCCTCTCGGAGAGTTCCAAACAAGTAGGTAAGGGTGTTCGGCGTGAAATCGAGGGCTACGAAGTCGTGATGCTTCCGGGTTTTTTGTTCGTCGTGGTCAGTGTATGTCTGTAAAATATGTTTGATCGAGACATGGCGCTAAAAACGACGTAACCTGTATTTGGCGAAGACCACGTCTCGCACTCAAACCGCCGACGTGTATTTATCGTGATGGGATCAGTGACAAGTGCTGATCGAAATACGAATATAACCACGTAGTACGTAGCCCCTCTTTGCGAAGACCATCCCGCGCTTTTCAATTGTAGCCGTTTGTTACCCTCCCTGGGTGGATGGCAACTACGTCCCAGGTGGAAGATTGAGTGCGAGGCGCAGCGATTTCGCGAGCGGGGGCTGGGGTACCGGACGCGCTTCGGAGCCCTGAAGATCAAGGTACTACAGCCAGCGGCAAACGCAACATACGATGTAGAAGAAGCCGCAATTCGGGTAGATAATCGATTTCCTAGTTCATGGTCTACATGTTTCTAGGGAGGTATGGTCCTGATCTGTATGGTCTAGCTCATGTTGTCGCGTGGGAGCCGTCCATCCTGTGGGTTGGAACTATGCGAGTCCTGCACAGCACCTGAGAATGGCGGGTTAGGATCTGAATGATCTAGTATTATGATTCCTGTCAGACTTGTGGAAGATTATTTCACTAATGTACGGTACATTTTCACTCCAGAGGGCTATTGTGTAAGGGGGATGCCTGCATCCTGGGAATAATATCTCTCCTTTCTTTCGTGCTTCCTCTTCCTCTCCCTCTCTCTCTCCCTCTCTTGTATGTCGCTCTCTCTCTCTCTTTCCCTTTCCTCGTCTCTTCCCATCTCTTTCTCTCGCCTTCTCTTGTTGGCCTTCTTTTTAAAATACTTCATCTCTCTCTTCGCGCCCGATTTTCTCTGTTAAGCTTTCTCTCTCTCCTTCCCTCTTTTTCGGAAAACAGCTATACTAAGTGTTGCCCTTATTCTGCGCCGTGCCTTGCTTCATACGTTGGCCCGCTTCGCCGCCATAAAAACAAACACACCGCTCGGAAGCAACTCGTGAAGAAACGGAGGCCCATCGTGCTGAGGGCCAGGCTGGCAACCTGGCGGGCGTTTTGCCGCATGGAGATCTACTCCGCCAGGGCGGCATCAGCCCTGCGCATACAAACACAGTACCGAAGGTAAGCCGAACAAAATGTGTAACAAAAAAACGGCGGACAAGGGTGAGTGAACCCTCTTTCAAGACTTTAGCAGAGGCGAAAAGTTAGTTATAAGGAGTGACAAATGTAGCAACGCACCCCAGCATGATTTGTCAATGATACAAACAGAGTGCCCGAGAAAAAATGATTAAACGCAATGAGCCGTACGGCACGGGGCGCAAGATGAACTCTACCCCAACGTACGTACTGCTGGACGCTTACGCTGCTGCTCGTATATGGTTGGTAATAATAAAGTTTTACCAACCGTTGTTTTGGTCGCTATCCTCGAAAGGGGTCCCGAACGGGTTAAGCGCAGCGCCGCGTAGACCGCGGATACCCGGTCAGAGCAGTTGTGCAAACTAACGGGCTGAAGGCTCGAGGGTGCCACTATGATAATTACATAAATATAAATATAGACATAAATAGGTATATGTATTATACATATGTGTGAAGAATTCTACTTTTGTATTCCCACTCACGCGATCAAACCTGAACAATACCACGTTGCTGCTATCAAAGTGATTTTGTTCATTCAAAGAATATGAGCCAAATGCCTAACTATCTCTACTAATAACAAACAGCACGTTTTTTCTCTAACAGGTTCCGTCCTCTGAAAAAGTTCTCCTTTTTAAGTCGAACATGTAAATAAAACGAGGACAAAGAGCCCATTTGCCATTCAACAACACAGCGTGAGGAAGGAGGTGCTCAATTTGAGCAAATATTTTGACGGAAAGGAATAGCTTCAAGCTGGCCCAAGATTTCCACGCTTCCCCCCCCGCTCCCCTGTTGGGTTTTACTCTCGCTAACACCTAAATATAAAATGGCTAGTGGATCTACAGATATTGCGTTGGTCAATCGGAATTTGGGTTTCTCGGATGTAGGTTCCCCGTAGGACAACTAGTGATCTACGCATGTACATAGATTTCCCGAAGGGAGAACAAGTGATATATTGTAGGGTTCCAGTACACGGATGAATTTGCCGACCTCCGGCGGTCTTTTGCTTTACCTCCCCCCTTGGCCCCGCCCGCGCAGGTGGAAGGCGTTTCGACTGTTCCTCATTATGCACTACAGCAAGCCACACGGAGGCGTTCTGAGCGACATTTACCTCGAGGAGGAAAGGGAGGGAGTGATTTTCAAGTGAGAAAAGGTTTACTCTTTTTTTTCTTTCTTCCCCCTTCCTTTGATTTTCCATCCAATCTGTTTTGTTCGCCCTTTTTGCTCCTGCTCACTCCTGCTTGTAGTGGGAGCGCAGGTCCGGGTTGAAGTAGTCGCGCTCCTCACTACGGTACGTGCCTTGCAAATTTATCGCGAGAAGGCTGTATTCGTTTCTTCCCTGGTAGAGAAAGCGAAGTATGCTATTAATAATCGCAATATTGTGTGGTGTAATGTACACTTATGTCCTTCCTCGGCGCCAATGCTTGCTCTACGGCGAGATCGGTGTGCCGTTGCTATTTTTTTAGGCAGGAATTCACGCGGATAATCTGGGTCTGGTCTCTGCTCTGCAGCTGCAATCTCGATGGTGTAAATGGAGGCCTCAGATGACCTGCAGAACACCGGTGCATTCACACAGACGCAAATAAGTTGGAGTTGTAAGTACTCTTCTTGGAAAATACCTGCTTTCGTGGCGCATTGCAGGCGTAGGCTAGCGATTCCTCTTTATCTCTCTTCCGCTCTCTCTTGCGCCTTCTCTCTCTCGCTCTCTCTACGTACATATATATCTCCATCGCTCTCTTTCTCTACTTGTCCGTACGTGATATTCATACGTATTTTCTTCCTTTACTTTTCGCTTTCTCTTGTCCGGCAGGATTGACTCAAGCATCAGGAAAGACCGCCGATGTTTCTGGACGGCCTCTATCGCCATCCAGACCAGATGGCGCATGCTTCCCATAAGGACCTATTACCGTCGTCTGAAGAAAGAGGCCAAGCGTGTCCAGACAGCTTTCAGAATGTGGAGCGACCGGCACGTGTACGTCTTCTTCAGGCAGCAGGTGAGTTTGTGTGTTTCCTCTTTTTCTTCTTCAGTTTCCATTTCTTTTGTTATCTTTGCCCTTCTTGTGATTCTTCTCATAGCTCAGATCCGGGGTGACATACTGTGATAGGCTCTTCTCCCTCCCCCTCCCCACTACGGTTCTTACCTCGGAAGGCATTTTTTGTCGCGAGAAGACCTCGGACCTCTCTTCCCTCGTTGACTCGCATCGAACCGATAGACACGTTTGGACTTTCCACTACAGAAGACGCACTATAGAAGACCCTACAAGTTGGTGAACTGGGGAACTTAGTCTTCCATCCGACGATGAAATATGCAAGGGTACCATTGCGAGCGAAACGGATTTCAAGTACACGACGGGGGCTTGGGCTTCTCGAACCCCCCCCCTGCTTTATGCTACCGATAGCGAGAATTGACTCAAACCCAATAGCATACTCAGGTTTGTTGGTCAAAAAGGCCACTGGGTCCGATTCGCGCTTGGTAGCGTCATTTCCTCAAGAGTGTGCGTGCTGGAGAAGTAAAAAAATAGGAACGAACGAGCTTGGGTTCAAGCTGAAGCCATGAAATTGTTTGAGCGTTGGAAACCCACGTCGTTTTTTTCTAAAGAAGACAGATCCTGAAACTTTCGCTACACGTGTTCTGTGATATCAAACTGGTGGCATTCAAGTAGCCACGTATCTACGTATTGCGTGCGGCATTATCTTGTGCCTGACGCAAATTGGAACGTTTCGCTTGAACCCGTCCGTGCGTTACAAATAATGTGCGCCTTGTCTACTAGGTAGACACGATTACAGATATCGCAGTTACTGTAGGTACTTTCTAACGGACGCCGATGATGGTCGCGTCTTGCAGACAATCGTGGCGCAGAGTTTCGCTCGGATGACGATCTGGAGGCCAAAGTGGTGCAGGTTCAGAGTGATTCCGCCCGTCATCCAGCGGTTTGTTCGCGGGCATCTCGCCAGGTATGTATCAAGACAACTTGACGCCCGTTTGGGCTGTACGAACAGTCGGTGTTACTTGCCCGCGGTGGATATTCGTTTTTCCCTTTACGCATCTTTCAAGAGCTTTTTTTCACGTCCTTCGTTCTCGCCCGGTGTGGCTACGGTTGAATGCGTCACTGGGAACGAACGCCTGCTTGCTGCGTTTCCCCTTTTATGTATCAGCTTGCGACACCCCCTGGATTTCAAGCCACCAACCACACTCCCGAAGGAGAAAAGGCATTGTACGTGCGTGTATATGCACGTATAGCAGTAGCGCACGAAGTGCTTATCGCCTCTTCAGCTCTTGGTGAACCCTCTTCGTACTGCAGTCCCGTTTCGGGGTACACACGACTTGGTTAGGCAGAACTTGAGTGGCTTGTTCCCCGAACGGGGCTGCAATCCTAGAAGGGCTTCAGCGATAATCCGTCACGGGAGGCGTGCCACGATACGGGCAGCACGTAGAGTTATGATTTGGCGGAGACCCCTGCACCGAGGAACCACCAAGACGATGCCACTCCGTCCCGAGTACACGGAAAAGGCTTTATGTTAATATTGTATGCAAAAGTTCCTTCTTTTTCTTCTCTTTTTTTTATCATCACTTTCACTTTCCAGCCTAACTCGTAGGAGGTTTTACCCCCGACGAGCTTCTGGGCAAGCCGTGGTCACAGGTGTCTACCCTTCTCCCCCCCGGTACGTGCCTTTATTTTTTGTCGCGCATAGGGTTCAGCAATCCCACTGCTCGTCGATTTTTATCGAATGTAGCTAACTCACGCTCTCGCGCTTTCCGCTAATCAATTTCTGTTATGCAAGAAAAAAGCCCTGAGCATGTACTCGGTGAGTCTTGAACCCACGACACTGATCTTGGTAGGCGCGCGGACTACCTACCAAGCCACCGGGGACGCCGGCATTTGAAATATACTCTATTCGTTTGCCACGTTTTTTTTTGTCGGGTCAAGTTTTTCGTTCGTTTGTTAAAAAAAGCAGCAGTTTGTTTGGGCGAGGTACTAGGGGTCTCCTCAAGAGAGCAAAAGCCTCGGCGATGTATGGCACAAAGTAGGCTGCAAACAAAGAAGTACCGCTTCTCAGCAAAAGATGACTTCCTTTTTTAGACCGTCAACGATTGACGAAAGAGCGGGTCTGTGAGTAGTGAGCGTACCCCCTACAGTAGTCACAAGGAAAAAGGCAGGCGCTGTAAGGCATGCTTTCTCTCGTGATGAGTAAATATTTGTCACAAAACAAAATGGGCGAGGAGGGGCGCGAAACCTATTTTTGTCGCTTGACCAAGTAGGTGCGCGATACCTCTCGTCGCTTTCCGAGGGTCTATGGTCATACTACTACGGGCATCCATGATAATGAGTACACCCCCTCCATCACGCTCTTCCACCATTACACTCTCCGGGCAAATCAGATAAGTCTGATAGATCATGTACCGATAAATCATCTACAGATAGATCATCTACTGCAGGTCCTAACCTGCCGTAACGAGGTATTGTGCAGGAGCTGTACAGCTGTGTTGTACGGATGCACCCCAGGAGATCATGCAGGGTACATACGGTCCCCACACGGCAGCATGAGCTAAATCATACAGAGCATACAGATCATACAGATCATACAGATCATACAGATCAGGAATACATATGTCTGCTCAGATAGGCCTAACGTACAGTAGATCATGAAGTGAGGACGTGACATATCTGATCTCTGCGAAGTGTGTAACAAAGTCACTACCAGACTGTGAAGCCGACATGATCATCGCTTTTTTCTCTCTCGTGCATCATCGCACTACTGGACAGGCAAAGAGTCCGTCGAATGCGTCTCGCCCACTACGAGACGGTAGAACGCACGATGGGAAGAGCGGTTCCGTTTCAGACGGTGTGGAGGGGTTTCGTCGCGAGGCGGAGGCTTCGCCTGCTCAGGGAGAGGAAGCAGGAGGAGTGGCACGCAGCGGTACTCCTCCAACGCGCATGGTATAGGTGAACACAAAACAAAAACACTGCCCACAATCGAACGTGCTTTGAAGAAAAGCATGGAGCCGGTCCGCGACTAGAGCTGCGAATCGGTACAACTTAAGGCACCGATTAATTTATGAGTCGGACTACTTGCTAGCCGTTCCCCAGAGGTGCCGACTATCCGACTTATCTATTGGGTTTCTGTACTTGTTGGAAGGGTTGTTGAATGTGGGATACTTCATTTATTTTTCGGGCGTCCCCCCCCCCCGCAGGCGGCCGCAGAGAGAAAGTTTAGCCTGTGACCTAAGACGGCAAGTCGGTTGACCAATCAGCTGGCTTCGCCAGCCGGTGTGCCGACTTGAGTCAGTTAGTTGGCTAATGGCACCTACCGATTAGGTATTGGTCGTGAAATCCTGTCGACTCACAGCTGTACCTGTCTGTGACCGTGCAATGTTATACGATGCGACGAGAGCGTTGGGGTTTGGGGGTATGAAGATGTCGCTCACGCGATACCAGCGTGAAACTCATTGCGGTGCGCATGATGTACGCATGAATGGGCATTGATAGGTACCCGCCGCATGGCGATGACGCTCGCAGAACTATCAAGTAAAACTATGCGTCATCTTGGCTCGACGTTTTTTTTAGTGTGCGTTCTGTGCGTGCGTTTGTACAATATATGTGCACGCTGTGCATGTGTCCGTGATTTTTAGGATAGGAATATATACGTGTGTCCATTTTCTTTTGTACATGTATGTATTCGCCGTCACCACATCCTAACGAAAAGATACAGCGTTTTTTTGCGCGCTATGCCAATAATATTGTCAAGATGCCTGTCGAGATGTTTGTCAAGATGCATGTCAAGATGATTGCCGCTCCCACCTCCACAGCAAACCCTCTTGGTGAATATTTTTGTGGCTGACCGAAAATTCTTGAGAACAGTCTGCGTCAACGTGAATGAACCCGTTTGGATACTACAGCAGCAGTTTGCTGATTGTTTACTTTGTCCCCCCCCCCGCTCGTCCCGGCAAATGCGACGCAGGAAACTGGATCAGTTCCCGGCGTTCGTTCTGGTCTCGTGCCTCCGGATAATGGACATGTCTGACGAGACTCAGACCAGCGCTGCACGGCTGTTCGACCTAACCTTGCGTGCGAGACTGCTACAGGTGGAAAAAAAAATTATTGGTTAGTACCGTCATTTTTTTGTTTCGATTGCCATCCGACGAATATGCAGTTTTGGATGAGCTTCAACGCTGATCACTCAGTAAGACTGTTAGCAATATCAGAAAGGAGAAAACTGAAGGGGAAAAACAAATAAAAAAAATGGGAACCTACGCACGAAGCCAACAACTCCCTTCTATGCCTACCGGCACCACATTCACCCATTCACCCCTTAACCGTTTTACTACCGTAAAAGGTAATCCGCGCTGATTCCTAGTAGCTCGTCGCCGGAAATTGTGGATGGTATTCTCAGGGAGTTAATTTGGACTCACCAGAGGCCAAAGAGTTGGGGTCTGGTGGGGCTGTCTTATGTACAAACCCGCCCGGGGCAATACTGAAGATTCGGATTATTTTTTGGTGATGTAACAATGTAAGCTAGCCTTCGACGCCGGTCTCCACCGATGTATAGCGCTACAAATCGGATTTATTATGTCGCATGCTCTTTTTGGGTTTTTCCAGTGGTCTTTCACATTCTGAGTGTTTTCGTCGTTCACTGCGATGGGTGTGACACACGCCGTGCGTTTTGTCGGATGGCAGAGCGTGACGAAAACGTGGAGCACTGCGTACTGCTGCTGAACGGTAGGAATGCGTTTATGGGGTGGTACATGGGAGGTTGCTCACCACGTGCCAAACATGTCTGCAACAAGAACGTGCCGAGCGCTTCCTTGCGATTTTATTGTAGTGAGGGTGACTTTTCCCCCCTAGAGTTATTACCTAGTTTTACGAAAGAAAAATGTAATACGCGCCCAAACGTTGGAGGTGTCTCTAATATTACGGGTGACCATATTGAATAGGACCTACGGTAAACACAAAAACCTATATATTTACCTTTTTTACCAACAATATTTGGTCTTATTTAGTATGGTCCCGCGTAATAGCTAGTAGAAACGGTGCTCCGTCTCGAAAGGGGTGCGTCGTCAATGTCGAAATTACTGAGGCAATCAACAAAACGAGTACCCCCCCCCCCATTCGTCCTGGCTGGTCGGTGAAAACCCGACGTGCTCCATCCCGGCATTGTAAGGATGCGAAGGCCTATGGCCATACGACTACGGTCATGCGTGATAATGAGTACCCCCCGCCCCCCCTTTTCGTGTCTCCTGTGTTTCCGTCCATGGTTACCGACGATCAAAACCGTAGCGCACGTACCGACGGGTATACCGACGGAAAAGAAGACGCGCAGCGGTACTGATACAGTCGTGGTGGAGGCTTGTAACAGGGACGGACTTCGTGATGAGGTATTTACACGCGAGGGTTTTGAGGGGGTCCTTTATATGGAGTCGATGAACGGTGCGAAGATAACGGTGTGGGGGGTCAGTGCGAAACCTTCTATCGACACGATCGGAAGCTTTAAAAGGGATTATTTCGGAGGTGGTCATCGTGAACAGCGGGAGGGGGAATAGCAAGGAAAGGGGCGTCGCTTCAAGACCATGCGTTCAATCAACTAGATGGAAGATTTTCAAGTAGCCATGCTCGGTTGCTTGGAAATTGAGGACTTGAAAAAACACCGGGAAAAACGATATGTTCTGCCTTCTGGGAATGTTTTTGAGCGATTGGCGTGGAAGCTCAAGCTGCTTACTCACTGGTGAGGATAGCAAACAAAAAAAACTACGCAACAATCGTAATACTCCTGATTGAGAGCGACGGCCAACCCACCGGGAAAAATTGGATCGTAGCTCACCAAAAGCGCAACTCATATGCGCCCGTTTGTCAGTGGTGTCGAAATTATCAGCGGTATCAAAAGGATGGCGCGAGGGTAAAGTAAGGTCAACTAGGGCGTTTTTTGGCATGACGTTTTTGTTTAATGTACACGTTTTAACGCAACCTCGCCAGCGGCCGAGGTTCTTTCGATTGGTGTCACTTTTGTTTTGTCTTGTTTTATTTTCTCAACTTTTTAGAAACCAGAACAATAGGCCTAGCCTTTAGTCCTATCAATCGGCAGCGAGCAGTTCCGTGCTCTACTTGTGAACCTATCACGAGAAGCTAGAAGGGAACACGAAACGAATGTGGCCGTTCTTCTCTTCTCTCTGCCTCTGAACAAATTAAGCCGTTTAATTTCCGTCAGTAGACACCATGACTATAAATAATTGATTCCGTCGGTTGTGAATGAAACAGGCATCTCAAATGAACTTAGAGATACTTCGCTTATTATTATGTATCTTGCCATCCGACAATGTGCAGCATGGTCTTCAACATTGATCACTCATAACTTTCTCGAAATATATATATATATATATAATATATACTCGGAGTATATATATATACTTTTTGCTTGAGGTGTACGATGTGCTCCAAAATATCGTACTGCTTTGCGTTTCTATTCTTCCCTTTCTCATTTTCTCCCTGAGATATTCTTCCACTCTATTAATAGAGTGTTTTGGAACCTGTCTGTCCTGATAACCACGAAATAGCTTCTGCGGCAATGGCTAAATGAGAGAATAATAACAACTTTTGGTCGGCGACGAATAGGCAGGGGTGTAGAAGACAGTGTATGTATGGTCTTTCTGATTGGTTCAGAATTTGCCAAAAACAGCTGAAAGCGAGACAGAGTAGACCAAGTCAGGTATACTCTGGCCGATTCGAACCAAAATCAGTTACGATGTCAGTCTAGCAAATCGCAGGGCCTCTGGCGTGTTATGTACTTTTTTGGTATTAACTGATTTTGGCCATGAAATGACCAGGTATACCTGATTTTGGCGAAAACCCATAATGGAAACATGGCTCTCAGGTGTTAGTTTCGGTGGCACTTACAGTAGTTACATGCCATGCTTGCCTATTCACTCGTCCCCCCTTGTACGTGCCCGAACCCTGGACGCAGGCTCCGAGTGGACAGGTGGGCCAGCAGGAAGCTGCGCTGCTGGTTGGTCGTCTGCATGAAGAGAAGACACCACCTCGCGCGACTTATTGCCACGCGGTGGCTGACGGCTAGATCTGGAAGACTGCTGAACCATCTACAGGTATCTACGTACTGCTCGTCGACCCCCCTGTTTGTTTTGTGCTGTGATTGTAATGATTGTAAGGCGCTACTACCCACTGGCCTTCGCCATATGAACACGCAAGAGAGCGCTCACACCACCACCACCACTACCTCGGACGAACCTCAACGCCGGTTTTTTCCACAACGGGTAGATAATAAAAGCCGATCGACACCAGCATGGAAGCATCTCGACGCGGTCTCTCCAAAGCCACCATTGGCGTTGTGTGTATGTGTGTGTCGCCACCCCTTAGGGCCTTAAGGCATGTTTTAGAAGAAATCGGCTCTGAAGTTCGTCCGAGGGGGGGTGTGTGTTATCTCATCACACCCGGGTGGTACATGATAGTATCTGAGAGCGCACTTGCAACCATTACTTGTTCTTCAAGAGTTCCTTCCTTGCGAAGGAAAGTTGCCGCTGGCGAGACTTAAACCCACGCACATCGTTTGCTTAATTCAGTATTCTAACGTACTGCTCATCACTGGCCACTTTGAGGTCAGGTGACGAACGTTAGGCCAGTGGATAACGCCTAATACAACGTTTCATCCGCTACGAAGGCTCGTCGCCACTTGTCGTGTCGTTGCTCCCCGCGGAACGACGAGATATCTACGGGAAGAGGGGAAGAGCAAGAGGGAAACGTTTGTTGTTTGCGAAGAGGACCTGTGCGACGGCATCTTAAAAAACGTTGATACAGAGGAGACGGTATCAACGGGGATACATATAGCGCGATTGTCGAAAGCCGCCTGCACATGGAAAACATCTAGCAAATGTCGTGCCCTCGACGACGACGCGTGTTGGTTTTTGCTGTCACGCGCTTCAGCCTGGTGCTCCTACGCCTTCCTTCGTCTGATACGTCGCTTACATGCCGAGGTCAATGCTGGCCCGCCGCCACACTTCACAGTAATACTATTGACGGGGGACCATAGTAAGTAGGACCAAATATTGTTGGTAAAAATAGCAAAAAATACACGTTTTTGTGTGTACCGTAGGTCCTATTTAATATGGCCCCCCGTAATAGGCTTGTGTGCTACTAGAGGAGTATATACACTAAAAAACTATTCATCTTTCCTCCCAAAACAAGATTCCGAGAAACAAGAAATAGAGCTGCTTTTATTGTATAAACTTCAGCCTGTCTTAGGCATTGTTCGAGAAACATTGGATAAAACACATTTTTTGCGTGTTATCAACGATATTGGGCAGTTCATCATGAGCGTTTTGGCCAATGAAACGCTACCTTTGTCGCAGCACGCGTCAGTAGTGGGTAAGGTGTGCATGAAGCGACATAAACTCACTATTACGGGGGACCAAACATTTTTAGTAAAAATAGGTGATGATATATATATATACGGAGTATATAATATATACTGAGTATATATTATATATATATTATATATATAAATATATATACTCCAGTACCTGGTATGTATTATACCTTGGTATAATATTTACGGAGTATATATATATAAGTTTTTGGTATCTATATACAAGTTTTTGTGTGTTTCGTAGGTCATATTTACTGCTGTGGTCCCCCGCGATGGACTATATATACTCATGCGGTTAAACCCGAACATTCAGAACCGGAGGCAACGCGAGGAGGACCGATGGTGGAAGGCTTGGCACGACGATCGGGACGTAGCCGCCGCCAAGCTGCAGGCCGCCGTGCGCAGCCAACGGGGACGAAGAAAGCGTCGGGCAGAGGTGAGGCTCAACCGTGCTGTGCTGTTTTGTATTTCGCTGAGGCGGCCACACAACCCGACGATCCGAAGCGCACGTTGATAACTTTCGGGGATCATTGGATCCGCCGGCGGCCGGGGCAAAGGCTAGTTATAGGCACGAGCTTACCCTAGTGTGCGCAGGTGGTGTCGATGGTTCGTCCGCAGGGCGAGCCATGATCCGCCACATGCGTGTGCACCGTATTCGTGTGTGTGTGTGCTCTTCCACATTGATATGCGTCGTTTTGTCTTACCCTGTCAACATCCAGCGCACCCAATACCCGTGTTCCTTCTTCGCCCTGGGGATACGGGTGGCGTCCTGTCATATACCCAGGAATCGGACTGTTCGTGTTTTCGCCTAAAAGTGAACACCGAGGATTTTTCACACCCCTGGGCGGGCCCTCCTTTTTTTTTTTCTTTTCCCTGTCCGTTCTCGTGGCGCGTCTAGGCTGCCGCGCTTCTTCTCCAGCGCATGGCTTTAGGCCACATCCACCGGCGACGAGCACGCAACAGGCTGGCGGAGCGCAGGAGGGAAAAAGCTGGCGCCTTCGTCACTCGGCTTCTCCAAGAGGTGCATTCATTATATTATATAAATAATATATATATATGTATTTTATTTTGTTCTTCCCATTTATTCTCTTCGCCCTTCATCTCTCTCTCCCTCTTCAGTCGTAACTCACGTCCGGGGTCACTAAGTAGGCTCTTCTCCCTCCTCCCCACTACGGTACTTGCCTTGCATTTTTATTGCGGGAAGATTTCAGCATTTTCTTCCCTCGTCGACTTGCGTCGAATTCCGCTTACCCACGCAACGAAGGCGCTCTCAGCAATTGGTTCCTTTTTATTTTTTCAAATAAAGTCTCATCACGGTGGGATTTGAACTCGGGTACCAATACCAGTGGTCTTTGAAGCTGACCACTAGTCTTTGAAGCTGACCACTAGTCTACCGGGGCGACCGGCTATATGTATTTTCTATATATATAAAAAATATATATGCATATATATATTATATTGTATATATATACATTTATATATATAATACTGTAAAGCCTCGATGTATTCGTTCTCGTAGGTTCGAATCCCACGGTGGTCACCAATGTAAAGCCTATGCTCGCAGTGAGAGCCGATGATGACGCGGAGAGGTCGCCGTGGAGAGGTCGCGTAGCGAGGGTC
>JBBMHQ010068876.1:0-13343 GCA_037834295.1 Postelsia palmaeformis
GTCGAAGCCGTACTGCGTGTTGTGGTGCATCTTGTTTCTTCTCCAGTCTCCCTTCTCGTGGCCGTACGTGTAGACTCCAAAGTAGTTGTGGTGGATGTCTGAGTCGTAGATGTTGCCGAAGACGTTGACCTCGTCGAACACCTCCAGGTTGCTCAAATCCTTGCAGAGCCCTCGCACCTGGTTGTAGGAAGGTTCCAACGGTTGGTTTGAACAGCAGGTTGGGTTGCAACTGGAGCGAGAAACATTTTTTTTTAATCCATGGAAAGGAAAGACGACCGAGATGCGTGACATTACTAAGAGAGAGTGCTGTATCGATTTCTGAAGGGAAAATGGTGGGACTGGGGTGTCGCTTTATTACGCTCCAAGCGTTTGCTAGCGGTGGTACACAGTATATATGTTGAATGGCACAAATGAAATTTTACTTTCCCGCGTATCGGCTACCCACCAAAACCATCTCATCCACACCTAACTTGCGAGAGGTACATGCCGCGATCGAAACGATACATCGGCTTGTCCTGCAGCGACTCCAAAATATGTGACTATCTACCAACCTTCCACGTTAGTCCATAGCTTTCGGAGCCGGAGTAGCCGAGGTAGGCCATCTCACTGTCCTCGATGTCCATCCGCGCCTCCCCCATGCTTTTCTTAGCCCTACCGCTGCACCTTTCCTTGCTGTCGGTGATGATCTCCGATACGGCGCTGATGTACGACCGGCCCTTGCTATCGTCCGTGCGAACTTTGTTCTTGGATGTGTCCCAGGCGAATACCTGAAGCGGCGATGAGAGAGATAGATTAACCACGACGAGCAAGGCAGAGTTATTCGGGATAAGAGCTCGCAATCTGCTTTATGTTTGCCATTCGCAAGGTACGTGTCCGGGACAAGGAAATATATATACTTTGAAGAAATTAACATATTTGTACGTACAGAAAGAAATATATCAAGAATATGATAAACATCGTAGGTATCCGAGCCAAACCCTTCACGAGAGGCGGTGAATGTTTTCGCACGGAGAAAAGGTCGGAGTTTAGCGGGACGAGATGTTGCGCAGTCTATTCATTCATCCGCACTGCATATTTCTGAGACCAACAGACGGAAGACTAAAAAAACTTGGAAACAAAAAACAAAAACCAATGAAGCGTTAAATTCACCAGGATTACGTTGAAATTATCAGCAGAATTTTGATGCACCCCTTAGCCTGCACAAGAGACAAGTGCGAATTCCGCCTGACACAGCGATAACAATTGTTTCAGGAATGCCGGAGCTCCCACCCTCCGAGGGTTGCAGCCAATATGTGAAAAAAACGGCAGCCGTGGCGACTGGATAAGAGGGTACAACACCACTCGCTCTCTTGCAGCACGCTTGGCCTCCTTTGCTCCGGTGACTATTACACAAACCAACTGTACCTTCGTGCTAACGAAATCAAGGCTCCCTCCGTGGGCTCGCAAGTTGATGAAGTCTTCGCTTGTGCTAAGCAGGCGTAGCTCGTCGGCCTCACCTCCGGCGGACTTTCCGTGTACCTGATCGGAAGCGCGTGCGTGCAGGGCGACGTAAAATCCCGGGTTTGTCAGGCTGGGCCGGTCGTTCGAAAGGTCAGAAAAAAAACACTTTTTGAAAGCACACGAGAACAGGAAAAGCGCAAAAACGTTGTTTCCCTGCACCCACATGTGAGCTTGAGCTACGTTTAATAAGTACTCGTAGCGTGAATCGATTCACTGTTTTAAGTTGGATTACTATGGATGGTACTGGTGTGCATACATTACTGACAGTTTCTGCTTGTATTGGTAGACAATAATTGACAATGCTGTAATTCCTTAAGTTACTGTTGATCAATCAGGTCCCACCTGCATCAGTCCCGCCTGCGAGGCAGACGATGTGCTGTTATCGTTTCCGAAATCAAATGCATCATAGTCGCACAACCACATCTAGATCCACTAGCGCGAGCGCATCGTTATACAAAAACATGGTACACTTCGAACCACATACCCAATATAAGGGGGCAGGAGTAGGTGGACGGTCGTGAATTGTCTACAACAACAATAATAGCAGTTAGTTGGTCAGTGCTAGACCTACGAGTAGCACGAAGTATTCGTGGATATTGTTTGTGCTGTAGTTGTGGATTAAATGAATACCAGGTTTGTCCGGACTTGATTTCTACAGCGGATTCACGATTTTCCCTCGAGAGGGATGCGATATACACATAGAGATACACCAAAGCAGTACTGCGGTAGCTCGACACGCGTGCAAATTTTCCAGGGAAACGTCGATTACGTCCTACCTGGACCCCACAGCATGATCACGCATTTTGGTACTACGTTAGCTTGCCTTGTTTTTTTCTGACTAGCCTACACTGACTGACATCACGACGTGCTACAGACTTTCGTAGGTGCGTAAATAGGAGTACACGTTTCTCGGCCACGATTGCTGTGATATACTTTTACATACCCGACACATCTACTCATCTTTTATTACGAGGAGTTTCGAGCAAAAGTTATTTATACGGAGTATATCACAGCCGATGTTATTTGTTTTTTTCGTTCGAATAGATACAAAGTGGCTACGTGCGCAAAGGATCTCCGCCCTAATAATGAACATACCAGGCAGTACTGACTTGCAGCGCCCGTGAATTTCTCAAACTTGAAAAATGTGACGCAGGCGTAGATACATAGTATATATTTCACCTGGAGTGTGATACCGTCTTCAACGTACAAGCTCTCGGTCAGCAGCCAGGTTCCTGTTATGCTGCTGCTCACGTCGCCGCTGCTCGACTCCACGGAGTACAACGGAGCGCCGCCGTCCAGGTCGTTCCAGATGTCCTCGAGCGTGACGCAGCCGCCACGAGTCCTGCCGTCAGCCGACTCCACGTAGAGCCGCTTCGACGACGAGGAGTACCGGATCGACACCTTGGTGCTCGACTTGCACGACGGTTTCGAGATAGCCTCGTTCTTCGAAGCGGTGTCAGCCGCGTCAGCCCCCCTCGCCGCCAGTAGAGTCACGACCGCGAACGTTCGTAGCATCGTCGTCATGTTCCTATAAACAAGACAGACTAGCTTGCGTGTAGGAGATAGCACAAGGAGGGCGTGGGTGTACTGTGTTGTGCGATGGAATGGGTTGAACTGGGGCAGGAGGTGTAGACGGTGGTGAGGGTGTGATGTGAGCGTTGCGGGGGTTTAGCACCGGCAGCCTCTCCGCGGTGCGACCTTGCGGGGTAGTTGAAAACCGCACTTTTATGGCGGAGGGAAATTGGTGGCTGCATGCAGTCAACTTCTATAAAAAAAATACCCCTGTTCTCAAACATTTTATTGAATGCTTCAGCGTTTGTTTGCTGCCGGTGTCACATTTTCCGTCAAATTGGAAGAAAATTCGTGCACACCACAAACAGAGGTCAGATCAGTTCGCCTAGAAGTCACTTCGAAGTGTAATCGTATGCGTGACGTCTTGAAAGTTTACATATTACCCAAAACAAGGTGCATTGATCAGACACATAGATATACATATTCGATTTAATACGTACACCCTCGTCGCCAAAAATGCGTCTCCCTGGTCCCGCTGATGTCCTATCTGGGCCACCGAAAAAACAACAATAACAACAACAACAACAACAACAGAATTCTTGCTGAAAAGAAAAACAATATTTTGAAGGGTCGGAATTGTACTTATTTATGCCATTGTTTTCAATCGTTTTTATATGTACCATCGATTAGTCATATCTGGGACACCGATTATACAAACAACAGGCGAGTTCTAGTTTTTTTTACAGAAAAGCCGTTAAGGGTCGGGACTGAAATATGTATTGATATTTCCTCAATCGGTTGAGTCGAACCAACGCTACTGGGTTTGATATTCTACCAGCATTTATTACGCGGGACCACAGTGAGTAGGACTTAATAATGTGAGTAAAAAAAGGTCAATATATAGGTTACAGTGTGTACCGTGGGTTCTATCAACTGTTGTCCCCCTTGATAGTTTTTAGTATCGTCGAAGTTCTAAAGAAGAAAGATGTACATATATATACCGTGTGTCGCCTGACGTTTGATCCACTGTATGTAGTAGCTTTTTTTTCGGGCGATGAAATGCACAACAAACGTGCGCAAGATATATCTTCTGCTTATCAATTTCGGGGGTTCAAGTCTGACCGAGTGCACGCTCAGGGGCCTTTTCTTCCATTAAAGAAATTGATTAGCGGAAAGCACAAGAGCGTCAGTTAGCTAAAATTCGATGCAAATCGACGAGCAGTGGGAATGCTGAACCCTATTATGCGCGATCAAAAACAAAGGCACGTACCGGGGGGGAGAAGGGTAGACACCTGTGTCCACGGCTTGTCCAGAAGGGCGTCGAGGGTAACACCTCCTACGAAATAAGCTGGAAGATGAACGTGATGATTAAAAAAAAAAAAAAGTTAGACGGGCATTTAGAAGAACCCCTCCCTGTTGTTGTGGACATCGTGGTGAAAAAAAAACTCGTAGATTTGACCATCGCATTCGAAGCACGATAACTTGGGTGCTGTTGGAGGGCATCGTCGGGTACAGTGGGCACAGCAGCAGTAGTAGGTTATCAGGCGTGAGGAAATACGATGCATATATATACGATGGGAATCAAAGACGAGAGGTTTTATTTTGTGAACGACGTCCTCTGCCTATAAGGTGCATTGCATACATACATGCTGGCACCATATATACATGGATTCAATTGAGAAACTAATGTATAATAGTTGTTGGGACAAGGTCAAATGAGAGTATTAGAGTGTGTAGCATTGTTCGTACGTCGGGAGGGCCGTGACCTACACTGCCACTACTTCAAAATAGCCTCATCTAATGTTCTGCAGTCGTACATGGCTAGGAAAAGAACATTATCTACCAGGCTGAAGTTTCTATTTTTTGTAATTTGTGAGGCTGGGCGTGTCGTGCGCTGCTATACTATTACGGAGGAATATAGTTAATAAGACCTACGGTCTATACAAAAAACCTATATATTTCCGTATTTATACTGAAAATATTTGGTCCTGTTAACTATATTCCTCCGTAATGCTGCTGTAGCTCCATCTATCCAATGAAACAACACCTTGCTTGGTTCCTCATTATTCGCGCGAAAGTCCAGGCGATATTTTTCTGTTGTTATTGTTCCACTTCATACCAGGTATTGATTTTGGAAAATGTGTTCCCTCGCGCAAAACTGCTGTCTGTGGCATACATAATATGTACCTGGTAGGACATATAATACCTCGAGTATACCCGATCCATTAGTCTGGGGCGGGAGGGAGTACTGTTTTCTCTAAAAATGTTTCGGGAATATCTTACTTCGATGCATCCGACCGTATGTGGATGTGTGTGTGTTTCGCATACTCCCCCCGCTTGCTGCACGGCACACACGATGACGTCTATTCATAGAACATATATTTGGCGATACTATGTGGGCGCGTGGCCAAAAGCGATAAACCCCACAAAATTCAAAATATAGAGCACGTAATTCCCCAACCACAGCGAGCGGTGAATTTGGCGTCTTGACGAGACTACTTGATGCTTTACCGCCCACGCAACACAGCAGCACCCAAACCATACGACTGTCGTTTGAGCGAGTTGAACACGCACCGGTAATTTTTTGTGGTTCTCACCTTGATGGCAAGGAGTTTTCACTGAATATATATATATTTAAAAAAAGAATTGATTGGTACAAAATATGCTGCAGTAAGAGTGTCGGCTTCTCTAAAGTCGGACTATTACTACTGTGCTGCTATGGAAAAATTATCGGAGGGCTTGTTGGCGTTCAGTGTCACACCTCGGCAACATGTTCTCAAACAGTACAAAAGGTAGCTGGTATGGTTGTTTTATGCTGTTTTCTACGTTGTTGTATGGTAAGATTCTGCAGCAGGGCAGTGATGAAGCTTTGTCTATACTACTCTCCTGCTACTACTATCACGGGCGATCATATTTAATAGTAGGACCTACGGTACGCAAAAAACTGATATGTTTGGATCTCTTTACTTACAATGTTTGGTCCTATCTACTACAACGGTCCCCCGTCATACTATAAGGCTCGCAGAGGGAGGTGATCTGGCCGCGAAGCTTGAAATCTTTACTGCGACCTTATCAGCTAAAAAAAATGTAACATACATCCCGTCTGCTGCCCAAACTGCTCCCAGGACGGACGACCCGACAGTCCCGCATTTTAAGCAACCCAAGAGAGAGCATACTGAAACGGGGGGCCGAACCGTTAGCAGGACCTACCTACCTACGGTACACACAAAAAAACTATATATTTTCCTATTTTCACTCATCTGGTCCTCTTTACTATTGTCCCCCGTGATAGATTACGCGTGAACACGAAAGTACTATTAACCGATAGAAGAAAGCACAACATCGAGCATACATCATATTGCTATACAGCAGTATATATTTATGTGCGTAGGAGGTACGTGCCCCTTTGACCTGAAACACACAATATACAGGCTCGGGATCTCATGGGAATATCAATAAACTTCGATAACATTGACGGCCGGCGTCGTGCTGCTACCGTGCATGCTATACTATTTTTCAACAGGTGGGTGTAAACCAATGACAACACTGCAACTGCAGCGGTTTTCGGATACCAGGTATATAATATGCTATCTATCTGATACATCCTCCACAAAAAAAACTCATTTTGCCAGGTCTGGTTCTTGTTGGGCGTTCAGCCCTGAAGAAAATATCTTATATTGCACTGCTGTGATGCCGATCGATGCAAACCCAGTAAACATACAGCAGTAGTAGCTGCCACGCCGCCACGCCTGTACATCCAGCACATATGTGGCGAAAGTGAAGAAGTGGCTGCAGGCTTTGGTGACCATGGAGCCACAGCGTAGAAAAATCGGATGGCAGTACAGCAGCAGTAGTAGTACAACTGGGTGTACTTTGGTTGAAAACTGGAATTTGTACGTACCTGGCTCCAGTACGTAAACGGCGTACTCTCTGACAGGATTTCAGGGCAGTGAGCTAATTTTGGAAAATAATTGTCCTCATGATCACCATCATCACTGGGAAGCTGTTTTTGAAGACCTGCGTGAATCTAATGGAACATATTACCAGGTAGGTATTAATTTGCTGGTTCGAAAACAACCGTAAAGGGACATCCGTTGACGCAGACGCTGCGACTACCGCGAACAGGACACCTCACGGCGGTCCCTTCTGTCCACAAGCTCGCCAGGAAGGCTTTTTTACTATCATAATAACCCTTTGACTGGCCGTATCCGATAGGTGTAGTGACGGCGGCGACGCTCATTGATGGAGTCCAAGGATATCCGTGACATACACGCCAGCACGAGTGAGTGCGCACCGACATGTATGTTGGTGTTAGTCGTCACCTTGATTCCCAGAGGCTAGGGTACGGACGAGTACGGCGGAAGGGGCATACGTTTGATTCTCGTAATCTTGAAGTGACACCATTAATTTCCACGGGCCTGCAAAGCTTTTTGTGTCCTCGGTGTAAAACATGCCTACTAATATGTGCATATTTATTGAAACCTCCAGGGCAGATACTGAAAATATATTTTGGCGGCATTGCAACGAAAATTCTTGGAGGGGCCCGATATCTCGAGGTGACTTGTCTTTAAATATACCTACCGAGTACCAGGTATATACTTTCCTCTCAAGGTATATATATATGCCCATAACGGCCAAATGACAAACAAGCTGTCCACCCATCCGCGGTTTCATGTATTATTGGCCATGTTTTACTTCACGTGCCTATAGTTAGTACGGGGCTTTGAGGTGGAGTCCAAGTGAGGGCCTACCTGATGGTAGATTTTTCGCTCGGAAACAAGTAGTGTCGCGACGGCGAAGTGGCGTGCATGCACACCACGCACGCACGTATCCAAATTCCACAACGGAGAATAACGTCGACTACTTCACCGTTTGAAGATTCCGCCACTTCATTGTTTATAAAAGTTTTGATTCAGTGTGAGTGGGCTTAATCATGCTCGCAGGTTTTGCTGTCTCGATGTCGATCACTGTATCACTATGCAGTGACTGTGGCAGCGTTTGCGTTCGCGAGGTTATCATGTGCCTAAGCCAGCAACCACGTGGCATCATATTCGACTGTGCCCGCCATCTTTCCCATCTGATCACAAAATAATGTTGCCAGTGAACGTTCCGAATCGTGCGAATATATATGTATCTGCGCCCCACACCACTCCACGAGTCAACCTATGCAATCGCCATCGTCACCGTCGGAACGGCTGTAACCTTCGTCTGTGGGCGGCACCTCTCTCGGGGTGGCCACGTCACTCTCTCGATGTTTCCTAGTGCCCTAGCGTAAGCCCACGACACAGACAACAATGAAATAAGTAGGGACCCCATGCATCGCATATCTACGACATCATAGCATGGAGTTTGCCTAAACAACCAAGGCGGACTAGAGCAGTACACCAAGTCGGATGATGAAACCACCAGACATAAATATGGAATGCGACAAAGCCGAGGCACAGCAACGGGGAACTTTGAATACGTGATGGAGGAAACAGTTGAATTGCTTCAACCCCGGACCAATCGTTGAGGGCAGTGCTCCAAGACACTCGCAGACACGACTGGCGCCGTGCCGTGCCAGTGCCTCAGGCGTACGGCAGAGCTTGTTAAACAGGTGGGTAGTTTCAGCCGCTGACAGGAGTAGCACCCCCCTCGGTCGTACGAAGAGCGCACCAATATATTTATCGAACGAAGATAGCTCTACAGTATTTATATCTCTGTTAAATGAAGAACTTATACTGAAGATTTAGTCAACCGCACCCACTCGTAAGCGGCAGTCGGGCAACGAAGAGGGGTGAATCTCGACAGTCGAGCCATCGGAAACAGAGGAGCTTGCATGTTCAAATGGCCCGTGAAAATATGAGGAGGTATGTGAATATCACTTCAAAACCTTTATCCCATCGTTATCCGAGCAAAACTGCTTTACAACCACCCCATCGACCAGGTCGGAGTCATTGGGCGTTTGGGCCCGGTCACTGGGTATTTCTGAACAATGGACTTTGATTTATACTACTGTCATGGTACGTTCTGCTACTCGCACGTTCACCCGCACGCTCACTTACGTCATTATGTTTTGGACACGCAAGGAGTACTCCAAGTGTGGCTCACCAGGTGGACTATCCCTGGTACTGAGTCTTGCTGGGTTATCGAGGATGCAGGACATCCACCTGCAACTAAACGCAATACTAAAGGAGGCCTCAAGAAATACGGCAAAGAGAAGCCGCCTTTCACCAAGCTCGTGCTGCCGCCGCCCATTAGTCGGGCTTGAGCGCGCGCCCTGCGTGACATTTTCCTAGTCATGCTGTCGCTCCTGCGAAACAAGATTTTCCTGCAAGTACTACTAGGACGCCGGGGAGATAGCGGCAGGTGCCCATGCTTGGAGGGGAGGGCCAAGAACGACAACAAGGTCCGAGCAGAACTGGCCAGGGCTGTTGTAACCCGTTGTTGTTGTGATTTGTCTTGTTGTGCAGCTCCGAGAGCGCCATTCGCTCCAATTGACGAGCACATATGCCCACTCTTCGCGGTGTACTGCGTGAGTTTCCCGGCCATTTGTTTCTTGTTCCCTGAGCTTATCTCTCAATACCCCACCCACACCGTCCCTTCGAATGAGGTTCGTGTAAAAACGCCCTCCGACCGAGAAGTTTATGCGCTAGCCTCCGAAACCAACACTCTACAGTAGCAAAAATATTACCATCTGGTAGTTGCTTATGAGGATATCACCCAGTTTAAAGCTGTTTGCGGTGAACGCTCAACTACAACCGTCGGAGTAGGCGTGAATCGATGCCTACGAGCCCAAGCCTCATCCTGCTAGCCTCAGCGTGAGGTTGTAACAACGTGAACGCCAGGTACATCCCGAATCGACCAACTGGTCGTCTTGTCTCTAGTAGCAAGCATCTGTCCGTGCTGGCCTTGGGTGCGGAATGTGTTCGCCGATCCAGACATAACATCTCGGGCGCAATCTTTGTTTCGCTCGGACCAGCGGCGGGAAGTGCTCCACTCGTGAAATCCGTTTTGAAGGACAGTAAGTAGTAGCTCCAAACGTGACCAGTTAGTGGGTTGGTCCCGCGACTCTACTGTACATCAGGAGCGCATACGTTCACGGGAGAGCACGCAATAAGGATTACCCTGCACGATAACAAGATTGGTTTTGCCACCTTCTCGACGTGCTGTCTCGTCTACTTTGCGTTTCCCTCTTGAGTCGTATCCGCACCGTGTTTAGGTGCTTCTTGCCACGTGTGCCCACAAAAAATAATAACACCCGGCTGAAAAGTGTGTGCGAGATGACGCTATTCTGGTTGTCGCGCCTTCATCGGTCGTGAAGTAGGTGTGCACAACCCCTCTTCAAAAGAGAGGTCAATCCTCCTGATCGAATAGCAAAAACGCAGCGGACGGCCCGCTTCAGAAGTATTCAAAAAATGACACACGGGAAAAGGCACGCGAATGAAAGTATAGCCATTGCCCATGCACCATTTACAAGCACCGTGGTCTTATTAGCAATCGGAGGTGAACGTCCGTAGCCTGCACGATTCTGCTGTCGGACCCGAACAAAATGTTCAATTCGACTTCGAGATCAAACGTCAAACAAACGGGGTATATAGGAACTGTCGGAGATCCTCTGTTACAGCCAGTCGTCGCCTGAAGGTGGCTCAGGAATATCCTTTGCGAACTTCATGATAGCTGCTGTCAGGAGGATTTTCTCGATGTGACTGCCGCGGTCTCATGTCATACTATCATTGAACGTTGTTTAGCTCGTCGATGCACTATGTTGTACCCAAACCAGGTCGGGATCGAAAACCGGTGCCGACAAAATTTCGACATGCTATTACTGTAGCGGGCGACGGAACACACACGCCTCCAGAAGAGTGCGACCCGCGTTGGAACGATAATATTACAGCGAGCGCTCTCCTCAGCGTCGGTAGCTTGACTCCGATGGCTATCCACGAGCGTACCAGGCCCCTGGTACGTACGGATTGCTGCTGCAGTTAAAACGAGGGGGGTGAGGAGTAGTACCACGAGCACCTGGGGTAGACAACACGCTGACAAACTGAGTAAATTGTCCGGAATGTAAGGCAAAGCACGATTGTTGTCCGATTTCAGGCCAAGGCATATTTCAGAATCTGGTAGTACGCGCTGATGTTGCTCGCTTTCCTACCAAACCATGCTAGTTTCGACCTCAGCCAGCAGCACTTCACCTGCAAACAAGATCAGCGTAACCACAGGGGCTATAGTTACGGATAAAGGTGTAAAATGTATTAGAATATGAATATAGCAGAAACAACCAGAGGTGCCGTCATCCGCCACTGTATTGCTGTAGAGGAAGCAGCGAGCCGTGAGACACGGTTCTTTGATTTCGTAGACAAAAATCACCTGTAACAGGCATATATCACTTGAAGGCAACAAAACACAAAAACTCTTCATCATGATTATCGCATGTGGTCTACACAGCTTGATTGACTACGTCTTTCGTCTGGACCTCTGACTCAGATCAGGCCAAGCTTGAATTACGTACTTTGACGCAATAAATGCGGCTAAACCGAGATGCCTGGGGCCGCCTGCCTTTCTGCCCACTAGGCGCAGTAGCCTCGAGGGAAAAGTGCGAGCTCAACACTCCGCGTGCCCGTTGGCGCGGAAGTTTGGGACGTTTCTACTCCTAATAAACGCACGAAAATACACGGCGAGTGTGTCCACCATCGATCCGAGATGTCGTATGGAATCCTGCAACTTCAACTTCACGAAACGAAAGGAAAGGGGCACCACGAAATCAAATGTGTCCAAAACAAAACGAAACGCAATATGTCCAAAACAAAAAGCATACACGCGCTATGATGCACGTTTACCCACAAATACGAGAACAGCACGGATGGGTTTTTTTCTCGAGTAACATGAAAAGGCATGTAGGTGTGTATAGGATAGCTTTTGTGCCCGTCGCGCACGAAGCGGAGGTAATGGGGCGGGGCAGCTTCCACCGGAGTGAGCGGGTACCTGTGAACTCCATCATTCCGTTGTTGTACGATAGTCAGGATACTGTACACGCGACACTGCACTGCAGTTTGAAATTAAACACTTACAGAGTATACTTGACGTTGCAGATGCCAAGCTCCGATAATGGATGTGTAATATGTGAGTATCACGGAGTGTTCAGAATTCGACACTGAGTGGGCACATTTGTGTGTTTTCCGCTTCCGTCTGCAAATATTTTCACCAGCCAGATAAACTGTCTATATCTGATATGTATTGAGAGATATTCTCGGATTGAATCTGAGCAGTGGCGGCAATAGGAGTACCAATATTAAAGGTGTACGCGGTGGTTGATTCTAGCCACTCATACAAGTTTTCTTGTGCAAGTACATGCGGTAGTTGCGTGACAAGTATGGCAGAAAGATAGAGCAATGCACACTGTATGTATTACACAACTCTAGTAGCATTCCGCGCGTGCAGAACATAGATGTATTCGATCTGGATTATTAGGATTGGACGTGATGGGTCACAGAGGCGGCAACAACTTGCGTCAGTACCACAGTAAGCAGTGTACCCCCAATCGGAAACTTGTGGAAGATCGCGTGTCCGACCTCCCGTGCGCACACATATTTCTCGTCGCAGTCAGAGCCACAACTAAAAAGAGCCAGTTGCGATTGCCCCGGCAAAATGCACGCACGATCGGAATAGCATACTCGCAGCTTGCTGGCCAACTAAAAGGCCTCTTTCAGAAGAAACCCTCTAAATACCACAGCCGAGTGAGATAAGGTGTAAGCTCCTACCTGATAAGTGCTTCGATACGGTGTAAGTTCATAAGTGGTGTGGTTGTCATGAAGAGAATCACCTGGGACCAGGTACCTGGTGTGCTTATTGTACATTTTACAGACAAACATCGGTTCTAAAAACAAATATGTGATTTTGTGTCGGCTCGAAGTACGACGCGACACCGCCAACCAGCACAATTTTCCCCATTCCACTGACACAGCCTACCATGCCCATCCCCTCGCACCCCGACATATTCGAGTGCGGCTTGCAGGCAAAACTCATTCCTCAGAAACAGTACTGTTATAAAAGTGAATACTAACCCATGGGGCTACTGTACCTTGAACATGCTGGCCGGCGGCGCTGGAGTCGAAACATGAAATGCAGCAAGAGTTACTGTGCTTGAAACAGCAATTGTCATGTTTGTGGCGCGTGCGTGTGTCATACCGTTGTCTACGAGAAAATAGCAGCGCTGTCTCGTTTCCTTGCTGCTGCAGCAGCAGCAAGTTATCGAAACTCAACCCTCCAGCCTTATTTCGCCCCCACCCCCCCTTCTCCCAAAAGTTTACCCGCCCCTCAAAATCTACCCCCCCCCCCCCCACACAATATAT
>JBBMHQ010068887.1:0-13340 GCA_037834295.1 Postelsia palmaeformis
CGCGTCGAGGTGGTCTCAGGTTTGGTACGGCAAGATAATTTCGTGCCGAGCAGGCGGTTCCGCGAGGACGGTCTAGAAGATTTCAAGCTATCAACGGGGGGGGGTGGAGACCGGAGTAAATACTCTTGGTGCCCCCGCCGTGGCGAAACAAACGAAGCCTATTAACAGTGACTTCTGCAGGTCCAAGGGGATCCCGTATTATCTACACCCTACAGAAAACAAAACTAAAGTCATTTTTTTAGAGGCCATGTGGCACGCTTGATGCTTCAGGCAAATTATTTTATTTTTTATTTTCATGGACAGAGCACCGCTCGTGGCGCGCGTTTTTCACTTGGTTTTAGTGTGTACCTGATTTTGACTCAAACGGATCAGGTATAACTGCTTTTGGCATTTGCCCTACTTATTATTTAGCAGAGCTGTAAGTCGGATCGACTCAACATCACGTCTGGCTTATAGCTGGATTAGTTGGGTGTAGCAGAGTGAGCCAACTAGCCGATATTTTCTCCTCACCAGGTATTCCATACCAGGTACGAATCAAACAATCCGAGCGACAAACGCGCCAATCCGACGCAAATACGTAACTAGCTGTATTACCTAGCCAACTATTACCTCTAATACCTAGCCATCCAACTTTTAATAACTGTAGTGCCGCATGTAACTATTAGGAGCTGTACTAATAGCTGGACTACCGCACGTAACTAACAGTATTAACGCGCTTAACTATGAAATACCGCATTTACCGCACGTAACCAACTAAAAACTGTGATGCTTAGCCAACCAATGACTCGCCAGCGACTAAAAGCCAGACAGTTCTCTAGAGATAGTGGTTAATAATCCAGAAGTAGGCACAGAAGAGGGAGTTAGACTTTGTGGACAGGTTTACTTTTCGTTGTTGTTTCGCTCGTTTTATTCTTTCGAGATAAATGTTCTGAGTGATCAACACTGAAGCTACTGTAGCCCAATATACTATTGTAGTCCATTATCCTACTACTGTAGGCCAATAGATTTCGCCTTTATTTGGTTTTCTCCTTGCGTTTTCTTCTTCTTTCGGGGAATATTCCTAGATGGTCAACGATGAAGCTCATGCTATAGACTAGCTTATGTCGGATGACACAAGCGCAGCAATCGTATCATCATACCTAATGAACCGTTTCGCCTTGCGCAGGCCGTTGAGAACCACGTTTCCGACAAAGTCTTCGGCCAGTACACCAGCGGCGGCCATGACGACCCTTGTCCGCCTAGCCTCCTCCCTTCTAGCAGCCAGGTTCCTCTCCGAACTTAATCGTCCAAGAACACCCCTTGCCAAGGCCTTGTCGGTACGGGATGGATATGAGCGCAAAATGAGAAGGCGTAACGCCCTCTCAGTCGTCGCTGCGGAACTTCAGTTATTTTTCGGCGTGCTTCGTTGAGCATAGGTGTGTGCGACAGCGCCCGTGCTTGTTTTCACTATGTATATTGGTGCATCCTTTTCCACACAGGTGTTCCCAGTGCGGTCAGTGGTTAGGCGTATGCACGCTATATACGGTAGGCATACACCTTAAAACCCGTTTCAGAGCACTCGATTTCGAATCTTGGTTCTCAAAACCATTCAGGATCGCGACTTTTCCCCCACGAAGCCCTATCTGGAAGCATGTGTACCTAACTGGAATAAAACTTTAGATGCAGTTTTTAAAAATCTTGCCCCCTAGAGGGGGGCGGCGAGATTCCAATTTTCGGGAAGCTAATATTGACCCGGACAGGGGTAACCCTAACACTCACCCTAACCCTGAAATATTAAATTCGTGAAGTGCGAATGATCTGCAGTTGAGCTGTATGGTCTGTAGACGATCTGTAGACTATCTGCGCGAGTTTACCTGGATGGCGGTGGCGCTCTCCTCCACCCGCCCGTACAACTGAAGCGTCGACTCGGCTTCCATGATGTCGATGGTGAGCCGATCGCCGCCCAAGTCACGGGCTTTGGACAGCAGGACGCGGAGGCGAGGACCGTTCAAGCGATGAACGGGCTGCCCCTGCCACACATACGTAGCGGTTTGCGGTTGAGAGTTGATACTCGCGACACGTTATTTGTTGTTGGAGACGTGTGTTTCCCATGAAATCTGTTAGCGCTGATGTCGGAGGTCTCGATGGTCCGTGTGTAGTTCGGTGTCTCGAAAGACACGATTCGACGCGACTCGTTGAGGGAAGAAAGGACTGAAGTCTTCTTGCGACAAAAAACGCAAGGCGAGAGCCGTAGTGGGGAGGGGGGAGAAGAGTCTGCTACTGTATGTCCCCCCGGGTCTGATTCACGACTAGGGAGGATGTAGAAAGAAGGGCGAAACAAACTGAATGGGGTGAAAACAAGCAACGGGTCGCAAGTTGGTAATATCGTTTTAGTCCTCTGAAAAATACTCGATTGTTTGGGGTATTTACTGCGTTCAATACTGAGGACGTTCAATGAACGCCAACGACGTAATAGCCGCGAAACCGGAAAGCGCTCACAGCTGACGCACTTTGTAACATTTAATAAAATACGATTACCTGTTCAACACAAAAGTACCAGATTTCCCAAATTTACTGTCTTATACGAGGGTCCTCTGAGATGAATATCCCGGGGGCAGGTGCTGTAGTATCTTCTGTCAGGTTTGCAAATTGAGTGCGTGCTTGTTGTTGTCTACGAGTGTTGGCTGCTTAGAGATGAAAGAAAAACACCTGTGTTCCACAATCCGGCCACGAAGGAGACTGCACCCAAAGGGGTTCATATTTGTTATCGCGCTGAACCCTTGCTCTCCCATCTACGTTACGTTACCATCACCTAAATTTGGGCACTTCCCGGTCTTCCAAGGTATTCCAAGGCAATACCTATAACAGCCACCTTGCCGCTTCTCCGAGAACCTCCAGATTTTTCACCCAATGTCTATGCTGTTCTGCTGATTGCGCTGGTAAAATAAGTTGAAAATAAGTTTTTTTCAAAACAAAAATGAAATCGGAATCGAACGAAAACCGAACGAAAGTCCGGGGATGTTATGTTTGTGTCCTCGATATAACCTTAGCCCTGTTCTACTGACATAAAACCAAAGAAACTGTGACGTTCGGGGCGATATTTCCGGCCTATCAAGCCAAACAAATAACGGTGCGTACATTTTGCCCGTAACAACTGGATCCTGCAAAAACACCAGAGTGTCACATGATACCAGGTGGTGTTTTTCGAGAAAAAATATAGTTCAGATTTCACAGAACAAATATACCGCTACTATACCGATTATCACAGGCACTCCGGAGTTTTTAGTAGATTCACGAGCATCATGGGCCGTAGGCAGTACTTTCTTGCGGTTCGTTCTACGCACAGAAAGGAGAGATCACGGACTCCCTGTGCGGCGTTCAAACGGGACCAGGACTCTTCTGCAAGTCTAAAAGGCATCACGTCCATACTGTCCATCTGCTCACTCACTTGTTCCACCTCCCTGCGCATCATCCGGCCGACGCGCCCTCTTTGCTCGTTCCTCCTGCAGGGTGTGATCGTATGGCCCATTCAAGGGAAACGAAGAGAGGGAGAGCTCAAGCATTGATTCGTGACCAGCCGTGACCAGACACGGTATGGGCTGCGTTTGTTTCTAGAAGCCAAATACCTTCCACCC
This sequence comes from Postelsia palmaeformis, assembly GCA_037834295.1. Taxonomy (NCBI): domain Eukaryota; class Phaeophyceae; order Laminariales; family Laminariaceae; genus Postelsia; species Postelsia palmaeformis. Next base: position 3,615 of record JBBMHQ010068887.1, read on the forward strand.
GTTCGTTTGTTTTTCGTCCATCACATTTACTTTCTCCGAACGTATTCTTCACTCCTTCCTATTATTAGCCGTAACTAAGATCGCTATCCTAGGAAGATTGATGGTGCCCACAGGCGGCCAAGCAGGAAGGGGGTACAATCAGTAAAAACTTTCCATGTAATATATGGAAACAACGTAATGAGCGTCCAACTGTTGGAGGTGTCTCTATTAGAAGTAGGGACGGTGCTCCGTCTCGAAAGGGATGCGCAAAGGTCGATGATCGAATGAGTAAGACAAATTAGTTCCCTCCCCCCCCTCCTGACCTTGTAGGGATGCGAGGGTGTGTGGCCATACGACTACGGTTATGCATGATATCGAGTACACACACGGTGAAAACCCGACGTGCTCCGTCCCGGCATTGCACGGATGCGAGGGTCTATGATCATACGACTACGGCCATGCATGATATCGAGTACACCCCACCCCCGTCCCGTCATTGTAGGGATGCGAGGGTCCATGGTGCTACAACTACGGGCATGCATGATAATGAATACCCCCCCCGTCCCCGCAGAGCGACTCAAGAAAGTCGTCATCCATATCCAAGTCCGCCTCACAAGCGGTTCTTAGTAGGATGCAGCTCACCCTTCATGCGACTCGCCAGACACCTCACAGCCCTTCGCGCTTGGTGCAAGCAATGTCTGCCTCGTTGGTGAAAACACGACATGCTCCGTCCCGGCATTATAAGGATGCGAGGGCCTATGGTCATACGACTACGGCCATGCATGAGATCGAGTACATATCGCCTATCAAGTACACCCCCCCCCTCGCAGAGCCCATTTTCCCTCTACAAATCCTTGAAACAGAAGACCTGTAGCGCGGAAGTATACCTTACGCCCCCCGCCCCCCCTCCTCCCTCTCTCTCTCCGAACCAAGCTCTAAAGCGAGGACAGTGGCGGGCACACCTCTCAAGAACCTTGTCAAACGCTCTCCTCGCCACGAATTTCTTGGCGGCCACAGACATGTGCACCTGAGCATTGTACGTGCGGTCCGTTCGACAATTATTTCGTCAGCGCTAGTTTCATTTGAGCTTTTCTTGGTTTTGCCTTGTCAAGGTCTGCTTTCCTGCTAATCGTCAGGCTGCTGTTGTGTGAGGGGTACATATATTAGGGCTGGGCTGATTCGATCAGTGGCGATTATGCTGTGATCAAAATCAATCAGTATACACGATTACAGCAGTTTACCATCTTTCCTGTCTACTCTTTCATTTCGAAACGCATGTAGTGGGTTTCCGCAATGTACTATGGCGTGTTTCTTGAGCGTAGTAAACTAAAAACCGCTGGCGAATATGCTGGTCAGATCAATCAGTAAATTCCCACTGCCAGTATATAATGTGCCAGTGCCCAGCCCTCACATATACAGTGTTGCTTGTTAGGGCACCTTTTCTTTTGAGCCAACGACAAACAGCGATCACATGGTCCTGTTATAAGGCTTTTAACCGTTGGGTGGTGGGCGATCGGTTAACCTTATACCAGCAGCTCAACAGACTAGTATGTTCACATATGGCATCGTCGGCAGCAGACTACTGCAGTGCCTCAACAGTTACATCTGCGACCTAAAGGGCATGGCAACGGTTGTTGCAAACCCCTTTGAGTTCCTCCAACATGCGCTTTCATATCAACCACAGTATGGCAAAAGGAGTCAGTCACCTGTCCGGCCCACTCCCCCCGGTCCGGGCGGCAAAATATCCCGTCGACCCGAAACGGATGCCTTTTTCGGCTCTGCGCGAGGACGAGCTGTGCACCCCTGTGTTTGTACACCGCAAAGACGTCTCTCATCTTCCTGTTACGCTCGCTTTTTTTCGTTTCCCCGCCCAGCAGCCCATCAGGTCCGAGACTTTCCCTTTCCGCCGTATCTCCGGCCAGCAGTAGTTGTTGTTTGGTCCCAGAATGGCCAGAGGTAGCGCTCGCTCCGGAGGTCGCCGAATCTACAACACCAGGCGCGGCTACCATGGGCGTGCGGTTGGGTCTGGGGTTTCCACGATTGCGAGTGGTGTTCCGGTCACTGGGTGTTGTAAATAAGTGGTGGCGTTCGCGGGGGGGCTTTCCCGCCATCGCGTCCGCGATGTCTTGCTCTTCGAGGAGCGTCGCCAGCGCATCTTCCACCCTTTTCAGGTCCAACGTTTCGACAACAGTGCCTGCGTCTTGCCGACGCCCACCAATCTCCTCCGGGGGTGCTCCTGCAGCAAACACAGGCTGAGGGCTGCTGCCGTAAGCCGAGGCTGCGAGCGGTTGGGAGGATAATAAGGAGGCGGTAGGCTGGTAGGGGGTGACGAAACGCCCGCCCTTAGAGGTGCTTCCGTGCCATTCTTGCACACCGTTGGAAAATCTAGTCACCTGTGCGGGCGGGGATTGGCGGGGCTGTGAGTTGGCTGACTATAAGTCGCCGACTAGTTATTAGTTGGCTAGGTAGGCTCCATGATTGGTGTATACTAGGGCTGTGAGTTGGCTGAAAATAGGTCGCCGACTAGTTGTTGGGAAGCTAGGTAAGTCCACGATCAGTATATAAGGCTGTATGTTGGCTCACTGTGTCGTCGCCGACTAGTTGTTTGTTGGCTGAAGTTTCAATATTTGGATAGGGTAGGGCTGTAAGTTGACTGACTAAATGTGGCCGAGTAGTTATTGGCTAGGTAGATAGGTTCCATGATTAGTATATAGGGCTGTGGGTTGGCTGATTATAAGTCGCCGACTCGTGGTTTGTTGGCTAGGTAGTTTCCATTAATAGTATATAGGACTATGAATTGGCTGACTCCAAGTCGCCAACTCTTTTCAGTTGACTAGGTACGTTTAATGATTAGTATTCAAAGCTGTGAGCTGGCTGACTTCAAGTCGCCGACTAGTCACTATTTGGCTAAGCTTTACGATTAGTTACGCGCACGCCGTTGGAGAATCTCGTCACCTGTGGTGACGGTGATTAAGGGTGGCGCTGCAGAAAGTGATCTGTAAACTGTGCGCAGAGTGATGGAGACCGCGTGCTGTTTCCTACGAATCGTTTATGTTATTTTCGTCCACATAGACTGTCGAATCATGGACGTTGAGGTCCACACACATCTATATTTGATGTGCAGCCTTTATGCACGAATACGAGTGGCGAGGTCACGACTTTGTTTTTACTCGTACTTCGGCATACAATACTGTACTGTTAGTTCAGCTTGAAGGAAGGCTATTTCCAACCATCATTTTTCTTCTTCTTACAAGTGATCTTCACAGGCACTTCGATGCCACCTCTGCCATCTCTTTTCACAGAGACAGAGCCTCGACACATGCTTTATTATTTCAGGTCACGCGACGCATCATTCCATCATGAACCATATGGTAAGCTCGCGCCGAGTATCAGCGAGGTCGAGACCCTACGAGGTCTCGCGTCTACCGTCTTGTCGTTGCGTGTCTCTGGGTACTGCAGCAACAGCAACCCCTCTCGGCCCGACTGAAATAGAACAGTAGCACCTCGGGTGAGGCGATATAAAAGTGCCGTAGCGACCTCAGCAAGCGTGTTAATGTTGGCAAAAAACCACCCGAGAAACACACACCGCACGTTTTCTCCGTCGACATTATTCTTGCCGCCTATGCACCCTTGTGTTGTGTATACCAGGTATAATGGGAACATCCGCGAGTGTAACACGAACAACCATTTTTCCTGTAGACCAAACTTCGTGCCTGCCGAGCCGGCGTGTGAATCGAACGCTAGTCACGAGGATGCGAGGTTTTTTGCTGAGGGGGGGGGGGGATGGGATGGTCCAGGATGGGGCCCATTCGAGTACCATTTCGACGGAATGTGGTGGCACCTAAGGAAGGAAGAAAACGAAAAACTCTGCTCATCTCTTGCCCCCCGGGGCTCGCACAGGCAGGCCTGTTTCCGCCGATTCACTCCGGGACGATTTTTTTTTATGGCACTGTCGTATCGTCTTCTATATTCGAACAAAAACAATGAACTGAACTTATTTCCCTGACCTGCTACTTATTCATCATGATAATCTCTCCCAACAAAATACATTCAGTTGATTATGCCACACCTTTATGAACCTTCGAACATATTTTTGAATCAAGGGAAGGTTTAGGTTTAGCCTCATAAAAAAGCGCCCTCGCTACAAAAATACGCTATATGTACATACGTGCCTGCGTGGATGGTTTTCCGAAGGCCCGTCGGCGAAAAGAAGAGCCAGCACTCGATGGGCTTGGCACCTCCAATTCTTGCCGGAATAAAGCCGAAGTGGATTTGGAAAACTCGGCTTTGTCCCCCTTGTCCGGCTTAGGCGCGGCTGCTTCACCGCACCAAGTGGTGAAGTCGGCATCAGCCTCAACTTTGAATGGCGAGTCGCGCTCACGAACAATATCGCCCAGGACGGAACAACCTTCTTCCCCTGTCCACGCGGCCCTTGGGGTAGTGACCGCAGATACTCCTGGCCAGAGCTTGGACATGTCAGAATCGTAGCTGTCTAGGGGAGGTGCCCTCGATCCCTCGGGGGAGGGGAGGATACTACGGCTCCCATTATTTACCACTTGTAGAGGGTGATAATTTTGGGCGGGGTCGGCCTTCTTTGTAGGAGGAAAATTGTCGCAGATGTTGAGGGTTGTCGTAGGGGCTTTACCCAGTGTGCCTGCGGTAGATAGTGTGGTCACGCGAAGGCCGACGACTCCTGCTGGCCCCTCCTGCTATCCACGTCAACAGAAGAAGCGGTGCACGGGAATAGCGGCCGATGAAGGATCGGGTTCCCAACTTCGACGTTGTGTCATGATGACGGTGTGCTAGGGATTATAGTTTTTTTAAAGAGGAAGTAGGGGCAAAAGGGAGTCAGACTTTGCGCAAAAATAGTGTTGGTTTCCTTGTTGTTTCAGTCTCTCTTGTTTTTTTCGGCGAATTATTCCGAGTGATCGACGTTGAAGCTCATGCTCTTGATAAATGCGGTGTCGGATGGCAAACCCAATGATATCCTAAGATAGACGTATACAAGCCTTTCGTATATATTTCCCTCTATTGACAAAACAAGTCAAATCCATACTAGTAGCTCAAGTCATTAATAAATAAATGTATTCCACCTCTACCCCCCAGAGCATATATAATACGACTAGTTTAAGGAGATGGTATCGAAAGTATTTTTTTGTGGTGTGCTGCTTGCTTCTATGCTCACACTGTCGTGTTTTGTTATCCTTGTTCCTCACATCACCACGGACGTCATTCAATGCTTCTGAAGACAGCAGAAGTGGGTTGCTCTCGAGGTCGAACGTGTCTCCAAGCCAGTAAGCAAGGGGTTCCACGCTGCCCAGGAATGCCAAGTCTTCCATCATCTTCAGGAGGTAGTTGGAGTTGTTCCAGATGTACGGAAGCGAGTGCTTTGCGCCACCATTGAACGATTCCGCGGCGCACTGCTCGCACGGGCGGCCGGCCGGAGTGTCGTCCGACTGCACTACCATGTGTCTGCCGCAGGAGCGCGTGACGATTCTGATCGTCAGAGGAAAAACGTGGGCAGCGGTAGTATAAGAGGATGCTGAAGATCCGGGATGAAACATGTTTGAAGAGTAAGGGGAGCACGCCCACTAGTAAGAGGGAGCACCCACTCAAAGTCTGAACGCTGGGCCGTCGTCGATGCTGCTCTTTCGGGAAACCCTCATGAGGGTAACAGGACGTTGATTATCACTCGGGAAAGATAACGCCGATCATTCGGAAAACGTGCGCAAGGGATGTGTTGAAAGACGATCATCATCCACAATACGTGCATAAGGGGAACAAGACAACCACTCATAGTCTGGGCACTGGGCCGTCGTCAATATGTCACCCATACGGAAAATGTCGAGGGGCAAGCTTGCAAAATATCCCCGTTCGTCGGCTGCTCCATGTGGTCGAGAACGTTGCGCACTTCAGTCGGCTAGAGGGGGGCGGGGGGAGTACAGGATACTACAACCAGCGCGTAAACACTGTGTAGAACAAACGTCGGAGAACGGCAGGACAAGTGAGAGTTGTACACGGTACGTACTGAACGCTGAATTGCGGCACTATTGTGCAAGGACAGTGGGGTTATAGGTGTGTTAGGTATTACTGAAGTCCCCTAGGCCACTGGCACTGGTAAAATGCTATCCATTTGCCCACCTATGGTAAGCCTTATAGGGGCCTATCTTGGTTTTCCCAGATTTTCCAGATTTTCTTCATTTATGATTTTTTAATCAAGATATGGAGGCGTTTTTGAAACAAAAAAATGATTTTTAACAGATGAAAAAACGTCAGGGGCGCTTGGCACTCGCAATTTTGTGAAAAAATAGGAAAATCCGGAAGAAACAAAATTTGCGCGAAAAAAATCCTAGAAATTCTGAAAAATAAAAGGCGAAAAGTTATTCGATACTGGCGGCCTTAACATACCTAGTATATGCCATACAGGTGGTGGAATATTTTTGTATATACGCGCCTCACCGCTTCTTAGGCATGCGAAGCACAGAAGATCTTTGCTTCACGGCCTCGCGGCAAAGCGCGTCATCGTAGGTCTGAACCGCCTCGCCTTTCGTCGCGAACACCCCCAAGAATAGCTGAAAAAGTCGATTAATGTTATGGGTGGCGGCGTCAGGCAAGCACGTGTGAACAATTTAAGATGCCTATGTATGGTATGCCAAGGGAGGGGAGTTGTAAGGAGATAAGCATTCTTGAAGGAAATGTGGGATACGTATTTTGGCTCAAAGTGATGTGTATACACATGTGAAGAGGAGCGAATACTGCGGTACTGTTATTGGAGGAGAATTGGTTGATGTCGAACTGGGACATGTATCATGATCATGCGATACCCTGATACCTGATACCCATTGTTGTCGTGAGATCAAAATAAAGAGCAGTGCCAAGAATATTAACGTTTTTATACTGCCTATAGTTAGCCTTGGAAGGGAAAAATGCCACTATTACTATACTGAACTCCGTTTGGAGAGCTCTACGGGGGGAAAAGTGTCGACAACTAAATTATGTTTCATGTACCGCACGAAAGACAATCATACCGGGCTGCTGGGGAAGGAGACAGAGTGTCCGAAGCGACATTGCATTCGTAGTAAAATGCATGACACGTGTGCAACAACATGATGATCACACATTGTACTGGTAGTTACTTTCTGCACGCTATTCCTAACAGACTGTGACTACCATGGTCGGTAGGTGACTACTAGGATTGAACGGTTTCTACTACGGTGGGTGGGTTAACATTGTCGTTGGTACAGTAGGTGCTACTGTGGTTGGTGGGACTGCACTTTTGTCGCTTCTTATTTCTACCGCCGGAAAAACAGTCCCCTTTAGGACTCTGACATATTTCCGGCCAGAGTGTAGGTCGCTATATGCACCATTTACAAGACGATTTTACCTCTCAGTATACCGGACGTGTTGCTCATTACCCGCTATCCCCTCACGCCTAATACTTCGGCTTGCGTACCGATACAAGCGATGCATAGTACATGTTGCTCCTCGTACCCTGTCTACCCTACGGCAGACATTTAGCAAGCTCTGGCCCCACGTGACACTATACCTGGTCTCTTGCGATCTTCGGCTGTTGGCTGCTCCTGCGGAATCGCTTGTACTGCGACAGAACTGCCGGGGACGATCCCCACAGCTTCCGTCCCGGCACCATCATGGTGACCACCCATCTCCCCTTCGCCACTTGACTGCTTCCTCCACGCTCAGAGGCGTTTCTGGGTTCCCTCGACCGTACCACCATCGTGTCGAGTTTGAGCGCCTCGTTGTCCATCGTGACCACCTCTCTTGCACCGTGAGGTGGCTCTTTTCGGTCGTTATCGCCATCTCTTCCAGAACAGTTCGGCAAAGTTAGGTCTTGTGGTACCTTAACGTCAGCGCCACCCCCCTCTTCTGATTGCCCCGACTCGGATGCACGAGGTAAGTATTGCCGACGACGTTCTCCTGACGATTGCCTCGACTCAGACGCATGAGGTAACAATGTGTCTTCCCGAGGATGATTTCCTCTGCTGGGAATTGTCTTGGCCCCTCCTCCATCCTGCTGGACGACGGCGGCGGCAGAAGAAGAAGCTCCCGCAACATCTTGTCGAGGCCTTTGAGAAGCACCCCGGCTTAGCGGATCGGTCGGGAAGTCTGTCGTCTTTGTGGTTGGCACGTCTCGTCGCCAAACGCAAATAGCTTCCACCACTCGCACAGAGGCCAGGCGCAGCTGTCAGGGTGTAAGGGGGTTCAACTATTAGTCTACTTCATCGAAATAAAACGCGCCGGGGTATACGGTACATGAAGAAACGTTGGTCAGTCGGTCGGAATCTTTGTGTTTTTGTCAATAAAGAAGTTGGGGGGTTTTCTGAGAATGTTTATGAGCGTCTAAACCTGAAGCTCATGGTGAATAAAGAGTGGCGGGTTGTAAGCACAACAAAATTAATCATTGCATAAATAGAAAGCATCAGGTATGCCAGGCGTCTTAAAAAAGGGGGAGGTGGATAACTAAATCCAGTGTGGTTTTGCTTAGGAGACGATGTCGTGAAGTTACTCAGGTCTGATTGATGGTATCGTTCCATGTCTGAAGTAATCGGGACTCTGGATTGTCTTTTTTTATTCGGATGGTATGATTTTAAGAAGCGCTGAACATTGTTAGTTGGTGTGGGCTCGCGCGAAACAGTGCGCATGAAAAGCTTCCCGGCAAGAGGTATGTTCGCACAACGCTCCTTCAAGTTGGTACTTCGAGCTGTAGACTCTAAGAGTATGGTGTAATAGGGATTAGAAGGGGCGCCTCCGCCCTGATAACGGAGTGGCCATAATTTTGACTTAGCAGTTGGTCCGAACGAATTACGAAGCGTATGAGGTGGAGGTATAATATACATAAACAAGCTGCCACCACTGCAGTACATCCTGGGTGGAACCCTTTAATGGATCGGTCGACATACTTGTTGCATTAGAGCAGTATGATATCAGTATCATGAAGACGCTTGAAATGGTTCTATACACCAGCCGTCAGCCCACCATAAAACTGCTGTCGGGAAACCCTGGACTCCGGAGATTGCCTGGGCGCGTGCCGCGAGTCTCTCCAGGGCGGAGAGGGACAACCAGAGAGCATCTTCGGCGAGCACTACTTATACTGTTAATATAATATTGTCTTATCGGTGCATTCGTTTACCACCACGTTGCCGGGTGAATTACGCGCCGACAACACGCCAACCTCTGTTGAAACCCTGATTACGTTGGGCGCGGGCGTCGAAGGAACAAGCTTGCTGCTTCGTGAATAACCCGAACGAAGACTGGGTGTTGATGTGGTGGAATGACCCACGAAGAAAAAAACTCCACAAAATCGCGAACGAAACCGCCGCGCAAATGAATGTATAGCACCTGATCCAACACGCGCAGGAGACAGACGATGTCGCCTTCTTGCACGCTTGTGCTCGTTTGTGATAGAAACCGGCGACCACAGGCGGCCGCTTCCCCTTCCGCCTGTAACAGGATGCCTTCCCTTTTCGCAATGCAGCTGACACGATAACCCGCGTGCCAGCGTGGGGATAGACGGAAGCGGAGTTAGAGGAGATAAGAAAGCGGGCATAGGGAGATTGGGGGTAGAGACGAGGGATTAGGAGAAAGGGGACAGGGGATAGAGACGAGGGGTTACGTAAAAAGGGAGAGGAGATAGAGGCGAGGGGGTAGGGGAAATGAGAGAGGGGAGAGGCAAGAGGGAAGAAGGAAGAGAGAGGAGGGAAAAGGGAGAGAGGAGGGAGGGAGGGAGGG
>JBBMHQ010068909.1:0-13339 GCA_037834295.1 Postelsia palmaeformis
TGCTCGTAATCCACCTTTTCACAGATCGGCAAGCGCCTGGAAGCTGCCGGGCTAAAGAACGACGCCGAGACGCGGCGGGCATACCGCGAGGTCTTGCTGGCGCACCCACGCCTCGGGGAATGGCTGGGCGGAGTAATACTGTTCGAAGAGACTCTTCTCCAAAGCAATGGGGACGGAGTGCCGTTCGCGAAGGTGCTGGAGGACAAGGGGGTGCTCACGGGAGTCAAGACGGATAAGGGTCTGGCTCCGATACCCGGAAGTCCCAGAGAGACAACGACCCGCGGAATGGACACGCTGTTGGAGAGGAGCAAGGGGTACTACGCGCAGGGAGCGCGGTTCGCGAAGTGGTGCGTTGACGTCTCACCACACCCTGTATATACCCGTTCCTGTACTCCGAAGAGAGCAGCGCAGAGCCGGGGGGAGGGGGGCGGGGGGGCTTGTCATGCGCAGGAGGGACTGCTCATCTTGTACTCACGCTGGGCACTCGCACAGAACGTCGTGGAATGTAGGCCTGTTCCTAAGGCTGCGCGCGGACAGTCGCCGCGTGTGTCGTTCGACTTCTACTGTAGATACGATGGAACGTATGCCAGGCGCCTGGTAGTAACTCTGAATGTGCCATCGGCAATTAAGCGCACTGCTGTAGCTTGTGGTACGTAGTCGTAGTCCCCCGGCGCGGTCCAGACTCTTGCTAGCCCAGAGCGGCCCCGAACAGAAGCTATTACCGTGTGTTACGAACAGCCCCCAAGATTCGTTCCGCCGCGCGATGCAAATGCGCAACGCAACACGAAGCGAGCACGGAACAAGCACGAGCCGTGTTGGTTTGTCACAAACAGCCCCCCAAGATTCGTCTCGCCGCACGATGCAAAAGCGCACCGCAACACGCAACACGACGCGAGCGCACACGAAGCAAGAGCCGTGTTGACGGCGATCCCTCCCACCCTCCCACCGCGTCCGCCACGACAACAATGGGTTGGGGTAACTCTATATAATACGCCAGGCGCACCACGATCCGAATCGACGCGGATGCGGGGCTGCCAACGCGAGAGGCCATCTTCGCCAACGCAGAGGGCCTGGCCCAGTACGCCGCCATATCCCAAGCGGCCGGCCTGACGCCCATCGTGGAGCCGGAGCTTCTTATCGAGGGGACCCACAGTCCGGAGCTGTTCGCGGAGGTGAGAAGTTTGCGGCCGGTTATCTCCGTCTGAGACCCCTTCCGGCACTGCAGCCGGTCGCCCCGGTGGCCCAGTGGTGCCCTCGAATGCTATGCTGCTAGAGTTGGTTCCGTGAGTTCGAATCCCACGGTGGTGATCAAGTATGTACTTAAAAAACAGGAATGAACTGCTGATAGCGCGTAGCGTGGGTATATAGGCGCAATCAATTAGACGCGAGCCGACGAGGGAAGAAATGCCTCGATTATTTTCGCGATAAAACTGAAGGACGAATCGTAATGGGGAAGGAGGGGAGGGGTGTACTCGAAAGGAGATATGTACTAGATCTCACGCATGGCCGTAGTCGTATGACCATAGACGCTCGCATCCCTACAATGCCGGGACGGAGCATGTCGGGTTTTCACCGACCAGGAAGGCATTGGAGGGAGGGAGGGGGGGGGAGCCCGCTAGGTAAGCCAATGTTGATCTTAGTTACGATTGTTACGGGGGACCATAGTAAACAGGGCCAAATATTGTCACAAAAAAGCAGCGATTTGTATAGGTTTTTGTGTGCATCGTTGGTCCTATTTAATATGGCCCCCCATAAGAGGGTGAAGAGAGAAGAGAAGAACGAACATGATGAGTGTGTAGAGAAGGGGAGGTGAAAGTTCCGTGTCGGGGGCCAACTACGTGGAATTAGACTGATCTGTCCCCAAAACGGGGCTGCAGCCTTACAAGACTCAAGCTGCGTTTAGTTGGGTTTTTACGCGGGTTCATGGGGTGCATGCTTCGGCGGGGGTGCACCAATTTTGTGAGGCTCCTTTGCTCACGTGAGGAGCTCTTTGCTGCTACGAACTCATTGCAAAGTCATCCACCCAAAAAAGGAAAGGGCGACCCGATGGGAAATGGCATGGCTTTCACTACTTGTGCGCATACAAGCGACAACAACAACAACAACAAGAGCACGATATTGATCTACAATGAGTAATATTTCAGGATTTAGGGTAGGTGTTACTTGCTTGCTAGCTCTTTGGGAACAGCCCAACTGATGATCAGTGATGTACAGCTTTTTGAAACAGCCCACTGCTATATACCTCAACAGACTTTTCCTTGATTCCGTTGACGTCCCCGGCGTTCCTCAAACTACACGACGACGCGCGCTGTAACAGCAAAGTGGAGGCAGAACAGAAAAAGAGGACGAAAGAGCATAAAACACTAACAGTGGATACGCTTCATCTAGTTACGACGTTGATATGCACACGAACACCACATAAAAAAGCTACTTTATACAGGCAGCATGCAACGACCCAATGGCCAGCACCACGTTGAAAAAAATACACACTTATACAGACAGCACGCAACGACACAATTGTCAACCACCTACCAGGTATGGTATATTCCGTATAGGCTATCGACTGCAAGAGGGTTTCGTACAGGGGGGGAAGGCAGCAGTGCCCGTAACAACGGTCATAGCACTGTCGCACGGATGTTAGGCGGCCGCGATTTTCGATATAGCCAGCCGTCTGGCTTCATGCCGTTGAACACAACAGACTTCCTACAGTAGTGCCTTTGACACTGTTTCGAAAAGTTGTCCCCTTCACTGTCCATCAGTTGGGCCGTTTCCGAAGACCTATCACGGGGCATCTACGATATTAAATAGGACCTACTATACACACAAAAACCTATATGTTTTGGTCTTTTTACTAACAATATTTGGCCCTATTTACTATGGTCACCTGTAATAGCAAGCAAGTAACACCGACCTTGGATCCTGATAAATTTAATCTATCTGTTTATCAGGTATTGCTGCAGTTCCTTCGTTAAGGAGCACCTGTGTCGCACTGCCAACGAAGAAAAACTGATATTGCCAAAGCTCCCGACAACTAAAACACTGGAACCACGTCTGCCCCCGTTCGTTTTGCTGAGGACATTTGGTTTTCCTGCTCTAGCTCCGAACGTTCCCGTCGAGCCAGAAATTGGCACGGCAGATATGAACTCCTTGATGCTCTCCCGTGAGTGTGCCAAAAAAGCGACAGCACTTTTGGTGTCCTCCTTCGGGGCGGACCTCTCCGCTGAAGTTTAAAAATGAAGTTCAGGCGCCTAAAAAGTCGGTTTCTCGCACTGACTGCTGCAGCCAAGTGTATTTTTCTGCTGGGCGAGTAGAGAACGAGGAACGCGAAGGCTGTAAGGGTACGTACTCCCAAAATGCTGTACACAAGGCGACTCGCGTGCTCTCGCTTGCGCCAGTAGAAGCATGCCGAAGGAATCCGTTATACCTCCCGATGCCCGCACCGACCGAGAACACGTCCAGTACTGTAGTACGCTGGCCTCCATATTGTAGACTGGCTGTGCTGTTGGGAAAAGCAACCAGAAAACAAAATGAGGATATTTTCTACATCTGTTTGTACGAGTGAGGCTATAGCTGTAGCTCCTCCTGGGTCCCTCCTGCTTGTTCTACAGCAGAAAGAAGAAAAAACACTTGACTACAGTAGTATGAGAAAGTGAAAGTTCAAGCACCTGGAACCACACTCTCACACTTCAGCGACGAGGTCCGCCCCGAAAGAGGACACGGAGAGTGCTGTCGCTTTTTGGCGCATTCACAGGAGTGCGCCAAGGAGGTCATATATCATATATCATATCTGATATCTGCCCTACCAATTTTTGGCTAGATGGGGACGTTCGGAATTAGAGCAGAAAAACGAAATGTCCTCAGAAAAACGAACGGGGGCAGAAGTGGTTTCAGTGTCTCTGTTGTCGGAGTTTTTTCCCGTGTTTCGTGGGCAGTGCAACACAGGTGGGAGCCCCATCAGCCGGAGACTATTCGGTCGAAAAGAGGGCTATACCCCTATCGAAACACGCCTCCATACCCCAAACTATCACTCGTACTAAGTATACCCATTATTCCTGCCTGGGGTACAACCACTCTGGTTGGGGTTGTAAGAGCCGTATAAATATCAACATGAAGACCGAGCGGTCCTTATATACACGGCCAAAGCGGGATACTGTACTACCATCAAATAATACTATTAATAAGGCGAATAGATATACCTATGTTACTATTCAATACTACTCCACCTAATATTAATAATACTATCAATACTATTGCTACTACTTCTACTACCACTACTACTATTAATACTACTACTACTATTACGGAGGGCCATAGTTAACAAGACCTACGGTACACACAAAAGCCTATATATTTACCTATTTTTACTCGCAATATTTGGTCCTATTAACTATGGTCCCCCGTAGTACTACTACTACTACTGCTACTACTACTACTACTACTACTGCTACTACTGCTACTACTACTTCTACTACCACTACTACTATTAATACTACTACTACTGCTACTGCTACTACTACTACTACTACTACTACTACTATTAATACTACTATTAATACTACTACTATTAATGATACTATTACTATTAATACTACCACTACTACTACTACTACTACTATTAATACTACTATTAATACTATTAATACTACTATTAATACTACTACTACTACCACTACTACTATTAATACTACTATTAATACTACTATTAATACTACTACTAATACTACTACTACTGCTACTATTACTACTACTACTATTAATACTACTATTGATACTACTACTACTATCAACACTACTATTAATACTACTACTACTACTATTACTACTTTTAATACTACTACTATTAATACTACTACTACTACTACTACTACTACCACTACTACTACTACTACTACTAGTACTAGTACTACTACTACTACAATAATAATAATAAATATACAAAAGTTAGTCCTTAGCCTAATCCGCTTTTAGTCGGTGGATCTCTCGCCCGCCTCTGGCCGTCTTCCCGCGCGGTTTCTTCGCCGAGGCGTGCCCCCTCCGCGCCTCAAACCTCCGGGGTCGGAGAATCCGCCCGCTCAGCGCCGTAGCCACCTATAATACTAATAAGCACGTCCTCGAGTAAGACCTGTGTAAAGCGAATAGAGCGCCCTGATGCCCACGAGAAGCGATAAATCAACCCCCCGTGTATATATAAAGCAATAAAACAAATTGAGTGTGTGTGCGTGTGTTTTTTTCCTTTTTCATCATGCGCCTTTTGACAGGGTAGGCGTGTATCGTGCGATAGTTCATGCTATACACGCGCAAGCGTGGAGCGTAACAATACCTGGTAGTTTGTAGTGTCGGAGTCTGATTTCGAACGGATCACTCCCTGTATACATGTTATATTTATACATACATACATAAACCAGGCATAGTTTAACAGCCTGCGGTCTTCGTTTGGCTCATAGTGCAGAAATCGGCTGTGTTTGCCATTTTTTCCCCAACAAGTTCCGGTTTTTGTTGACCGATAGACGACGATCCGATCAGTAGAAGGCGCGGGACCTACTCCGGACGTGTACAGCAGTGGCTCATTGCGACTACCCAAGGCGAAGACAGCGGCGGCGCATGCTGTGCCTGACGCCTACGCGTGCTCCAGTATATTGATGCGTTCCACAACCAGTACAGTAGAAGAGGGGAGGGGGGGCAGGAGGGCAAATTTTCCTATCGCAGCTCGCAACGCTCGATCGTCGCTTGGAAAGGGTGAACGCGGACGGAGCCCGTGGTCAGTACCGAACGGTTCCCAAGAGGCGGTATGAGCAGCACGAGGTACAGCAGGTGACACGGCGTCAGAAGACTGGGAGAAACTTGCTGTCTATCACCTCCCTGCTCGCGTGGGACTCCGCCATGACGGAATTCCTCCATCATAACGTGAAATAATAGATACCGATAGACGGCAGTGCGCGGGTTTGATCTCGCACGGATTTAGAACAGGGTTATATTTCATTGCGTGAGGCTAGATAGAGCGGCGGGGTTGGGGAGGGCGCGAAGGAAGGGGTACAACAGCAGTAGGGAGGTATCATCTTCTGCGACCCAACGGAAAAAACAGCGGCAGCAGTGGCAGCACCAGCACCAGCGGCATCGACTGCGATACAGAAGCAGCACAATGTGATCAAAGAAAACGACAGCGATGAGTGGATTGGTCGGTGATGTTTTGCGATAACCCCCCCTCCCCCCTACCCACCCCCGGTTCGCGTTTCCTCCATGTGCCCACCTGGTATAGGTGAGCGAGCGTGTCTTGGGTGCGGTGTACGGTGCATTGTCCGAGGCAGGAGTGTATCTGGAAGGGACTCTTCTCAAGCCGCAGATGATCATGGCGGGTGTCGACGCCCCCGAGAAAAAGGTGAGGGGCAGAAAAATTAACACCTCCTGGGCAGGAAGATGAGGACCGCTTTGATCTCAATATTACTTTACTTTTTCCTTTTTTTTGTTAATCCTCCGGCGGATTGGTGAAAGTAACGCTTAAGCTCACCACACTTCCTCGTTCGCGATTTCGTGTCGTGTGTCAATTTAACCCTTAGACCCCGTTGCAACACGAGACACTACTATTTATAAGATGTTCTTAATGTGACGCCCCGAAGTGGTACAGTAGTCAATGCCGAAATATATCGAGAAATGTAAGGAACGTTCGAGTATTTACTGTGAGTGACTATTAATACTCAAGACGACTCTTCCTATTCTTTCAGGCAGAGTTGGTACCGGGTATCTACGGCTTGTGTATACAGGTGTGATAATTTTGCCGTCTATGGCAAATACGTTCACGTGTTCCTGCGCGTCGCCTTGCGGGGGCGATGTAGTGCTGAACGAGGGTCGGGCGGTGTTGTTGCGTCAGAAATTATTTGCTCGGCCCGCCGCCTGTATATAGTCAAACGTTACTCATTGGAAAAAAAAAAAGGGAGCTGTGGGTGAGATCGAGGATTTTTGTCGAACTCGTTCTTTTTTTGGCAACAGCTTGTGTGTGATGCTTCGATCGCCCGTACTACGTACCTGGGACAGGTTTTATCAAGACCCCATGGAGGATGCATATATTTGTAATATATACTACGCATACACCTACTCACGTTTAGCCTTGCCTTTAAATCACTTGATTATAAGGACCTGCCTCACGCTCAGCGAGTCTCCCACGATTTTTTGTCGCCTCTACGATCTTTGCTTACTTCGCGTTCCTTGCTTTCTTTGCGTGCTTGCTTCTCGTGCCACACTTTTTTTTCCGGAAAAAGAGGGAAATATTCCCCAGAAAGAGAAAAAACGATTTTGTTTTTTCAGCGGTTCCGCAGGCTATCGTTCGCTTTTTTGCACCTGGCTCGTTGAAAATTATTTTGCACTTTCAGATATGTTTTTCTATTTTTTCTTTCGTTTCGTGTGCGTGATACTGTGTGTAGTCGGAGCACGGCAACGCGGACGAGCCCGGCGCCGTCGCGGGTGTCGGCGGATGCTGGCGGATAGAGGGGGGGTGGCAATGAGCGCGGTCGCCGTTTTCGGGGCTTGGCGTCGTGTGTGCCTCGAGACACAAGGAAAGCACGATTGGGCTCTGTCTGGCCGCCACCTGAAAAATCAGACTGAGTATGTCCGAGTCCATAAGGGTCATTCGAGGTAGCAAGCCAAAATTCAAGCGGTGCTTATTTTTGCGCACCCATCTGAAATATAGACGGAGACGTTCGCCCTGTGAGCACCAACATTATCGAGCTGGCGAACGAGGGTCGCGGTGAGAACCGAGCTTCATGCGGGGCGAGCGATGGGGTTCACTGTGACAGAGAGGAAGGAAAGCTTTACCCGGACCGAATCGGTGGCGAGGTGTAACGAGAGGGGCGGGCGGCGTACGAGGTTGAGAGAGAAGCTCTGCTGTTCATTTTTTTTCTTTTTTGACTGGGGCAAGGTGTTACATGGGCAGACAATTATTACATGATAGGGGACGGGGATTTTTTTCTTCTTTCCGACATTTTCGGTTTCATTTGCATTGTTTTTGCGGTGCTGCTGCTTGCTGTGCTGCTGTATTGTGCTGCTGTGCTTTCTCGCTCTTTCATATACCAGGCATACAACATACCAGGTATCAAAATATGAAAATCAATACCCTATACCTGGGGTATGTACGTACGTACGGCATATGGCTCTTGGCATTATCAAGTCGCCAACTTGCAACTACAACAATCATCATAAAAAAGATGTATTCAATCATCGGCTTTCTTGTGCTTCGCGCAATTTGATGCACTTTTATTTTCCTTCCTGAGCGAGCGAAGCGGGCGTCGTAGAGGCCGCCCGCGGAGCGAAGCGCCTTGTATATAATAAATTTACACATATATCCCTTTTTGAGGGGAACAGCAGTCCGAGATAAATACGAACGTTTGTGATACATACACCATCTCGTCGCTGCAACGTATGCCGACTGTTTTCGCCTCGCCTTTCTTGGACGACGCACTGCGACGTATCGACTTATAAAACAAGGGAAAGTGTCACGCTCTTAGATCCTTCACAGGCGTCTAGAAATCTGCGGGGGAAGGAATGGATGAAGCGTTTGTCGCGATAAAAATGTCTTCCAAGGCAAGAACCGTAGTGGGGAGGGGGGAGGAGAGCCTATCATTCTACATATGACCCCGAATCCTAGTTACGACTTATAATAGGAAAGAGAGAGAAAAAGAGAGGGCGAAGATGAATAAATGGGAAGATAAAGAAGAACAAGAATAAGAAGAGAAAAAGGGAAGAGCGGGAAGCAGCAGTGCATGCAAGTATGGTATCATTATTTTGGGTGAAAAGTAGAGAGCTTCTCAAGCGAGAAGGAGCCTCATAAGTGTACATAGCGAAAATTATTGAAAAAAATGCAGTCAATCGGTGTTGTGAGCCCCCATCCCCCCCCTCCGCCAGCCAGAAACAAAACTGGCCAAAACACTACCAGGTATACCCTCATGATAGCGTAGCACGCCTCCGTACACTGCACTGTCGGGCGCATCCCCTGTCCCCTACACCCCAGCAGCCCATTGAGGTTTGCTTACCTCTTACTCGACAAAATGATTGACGCACACTGTGTGCGAGACGACCAGAACTAGCCCTAACCCTAGCCCTGAGCCAATCAGAGCATCAGCCAATCAGCGCATCGGCCAATCAGAGCATCAGCCAATCAGAGCACAACCCTAATCCTGGTCCTGGCCCTGAGCCAATCAGACCGAATCTCGAACAAGTGGTGAAGGTGTACTGCATATTACCCGTTCGTGCGGCTAATGTTTTTTGTTCATCGCGTTTGCTCTCTGAGGTCTCGAAGGGGCCATATATGTGTACAGTACGTGCCAGCAGTTAAGAGTCTCCTAGGTTGGCTATTGCAGGGGACCTGAGTAAATAGGACCAAACAGTACTAGTAAAAATAGCGAAATATATAGTTTTTAGTGTGTACCGTAGGTCCTACTTAGTATATGGCCCCGTAATAGTAAGGCTCGCGGCTTACTATGGTGGTAACATTGAAGTGTAATGGAGCATAGACTCTTGAAGGCTATTATATCGGGTTTAGGGTGGCATTCCTCGCTGAGCACGAATTCTTAGCTGCAAGTCCTTGAAATAAATATTGGCATATACATATATTCATGTTCAAGCCTGAAGGTATCAGCTGCCCAAATTATGATCACATATCACGGACGTACTGTATAAGGCAGAACCTCGACGGGCTGCAACGAGATCGAGGTAGCCCGCGGGGGCGGTTTCGCTTCGAATTCCGCTTTCGCGTTTTTGTACATAGCCTTTTCAGCTCGAGGTGGTGCCTTTTTCGTACCGAAGAAGTTTGCCCAAATACCAATTACCAAATACCAAATACCAATTATAAAGACATCTGCCACAGCATTACAGTAGGTGTCATAGTGCAGATGACTGTCCATCAACGGTGGGGGGCGAAGGTCGTTTCTCTTTGCCTCCAATGGTTGGACACGATAGTATACTCTTGTGGTATAGGAACGGAAACGTCAGCAGCGCTCCGTCGGCCAAGTATGTACTTTATTTCGTAACTAACCCTCTACCCCCATGGCGCTTCCCGGGTGATGCGCGGCGTTGCGCGGCGCAGCCATGGCCAGGCATGGTATGGCATGGAAACAATGCTGCGACAGCGCCGCCGACAGCTTCCCATTAGACCTTGCCGTCCCCGTGATCGGACCTTTTCACTCCACCACAGACTGTGCTTGCCTCCCGACGTTGTCTGTATTTTCAAGCGTGGCTTTTGACGTGATTTGAGGGTTTCCAGAGAGTTCGCTCTCCCCTTGTTCAAAGCAAAACCAATGCTTTCAATGTCCCATCAAGTTCGAACACCGGGTTTGGCCAACCGGCGCAACGCTGCATACTGAGAGAGCCGAGCGTCCTCGGGTCCCTGCGCTTCGGCTCGGATCGTGCACCAGGCGCGCCCCGGCGCGCGCGGCATCTACTGCCCCTTCTGTCCGGCGGACGCCTAAGCAGCAGTGCCAATCACTGCTGCAAGCCAACACAGCTCGTGCGCACATGTGGCAGGCAGACGTCTTCGTCCGGTGGCGGAGCTTTAGCCGCCTCACAACTGCACGATTTTTTTTTAGGACAAACTACTTGGAATAAGTGTGGAAGAATGCGTTGCATAGTAAAACAATTCACCCCATCCACGACTACAACAAAAAGCTCAAATTTAATTCCAATCAATAACCCTCTCGAGACTTCAGGGGGGGGGTAAATGGCGATTAAAAAATTGTGACGGTTATACCAACCATTGTGGCTGGCCACTGCGCGATTGGATGGCGATAGAACTGAATGGGAGCGCCTAGTCACGATGGCTGAACGCAGGGAGTCGGGCGGCACGGGCGCAAGCAAGATCATCACCCTTTCTACATAAAATAACCGTACTGCTTGCTGCCCGCTCACGCTGCTTTAGACGGTCGGCAACACTATATTTTTGTTGTGGTTTTAGTCGCTATTTCGAGGGCTTTTCATAGTTCCTCCCCAGCAGGTGAGTGCCGCTGTGCAACTCCTCCCACCCACCCCACCCTCTCCAACTCTCTGGAAACCCATCTCCCGCTGTCCAAACTTTTTTTCCTTCCGATTTTCCGTCGTGAAACGTTTACAGGCAAGTCCAGCCCTTACGGCGGAGCTGACACTTCGCACCTTGCGGAGGCGTGTTCCCCCCGCCGTGCCCGGGGTATTTTTCTTGTCCGGCGGACAGTCGGAGGAGGAGGCAACGGTCAACCTGGACCTTATCAACAGAACCGCGGCGGAGGACGTCGAGCGGCGGCACCCGTGGGCGATGAGCTTTAGCTTTGGCCGCAGTCTGCAGGCCAGCGTGCTCAAGGTTCGTGGGATAAGGAGGGGGGGGGGGTAGAAGGGGCCCTCAAAGAGTCATACCAGGCTTCTCCTTGACACCTGTGTTGCACTGCCCAGAAAACACAAAAAAAATGTCCCGACAACAAGGACATTGGGAGTATGTCTGCCGCCGTTTTTTTTCTAGGACTTCCCGTTTGTCTCCTCTGGCTCCGAACGTTCCCATCGAGCCAAAAATTGGCAAGGCAGATATGAGCTCCTTGGTGCACTCCCGCGAGTGCTGAAGCGACAGCACTCTTCGTGTTCGCCTTCGGGGCGGACCTTTCGCTGAAGTTCGAAAATGTGGTTGCAGGCGCTCGATTTTTTTTGTTCCGTGTACTGTAGTTTTCTTTCTTCTGGATTAAAACGAGAAGGAAAAACTTACTCGTAGCTTCTGGGCTCTCCTCCTGGTGGTTCCACAGCAGAAAAAAAAAGTTGGCTACAGTACAAGAAACTTAAAATTCAAGCGCCTGGAATCTATCTCCAAACTTCAACGACGAGGTCCGCCCCGAAGGCGGACACGAAAAATGCTGTCGCTTTGGCCCACTCACGGGAGCACACCACCACGGAGCTCATATATTTTCTGCCAAATTTTGGACCGATGTAAGGGCCCATCTTAACGAGGAACTTTAGTTGGAAATAAAATATTGATCTCAATGAATTTTTATTTGATTTCGAAAAATAAACGTGTTTGGGACCCCTATTATGGGGGAACGGCGTACTATAAATAGTTGTCAATTTTGAAAAAATCGGAATTCAAATGAGCTCACAAATAAAGTTTCCCGTTGAGATGGGCCCTAAACGTTCGGAAATGAAGCAGAAAAACGAAAAGTCCTCGGGAAAAAAACGGCGGCAGACGTGATTCCAGTGTCTTTGTTGTCAGACGTGATTCCAGTGTCTTTGTTGTCGGGAGTTCCGACAAAATCAGTTTTTTTTGCGTTCTTCGTGGGCGATGCAACACAGGTATTCAATTTTGTGTATACGTGCTGGGCTAGCCTAAAAACGGATGAACAATCCTTAAGTCATATCTCGTTTCACGAGAACTAGGGCTTGAAAATTGGGATCACTGACCCTGACACAACACTGCATATGCAGAACAGAAGTGCAGTAGAAGAGCTGTGAACATGTTCGAAAGCCGACTCGATCTCGCCGAGATATCCGCAAAAACTCGAGGCATCAACCCCTTCGAACACAAATTAAAAAATTTCGTATAAAAATCGTTGTTCCAGATCAAGATGAAAATTGGTGGAGGCAGTGCTGTGGACACAGTGAGAAGATCGATCTAACTTTCATTGCCCAGTTCGCCGACCTTCAAGAGGGAGTACCGAAACACGAATCCATCTATAAATCAAGTAATTTCAATTAAAAAATGTATTTTGGACGCCCCGCTCAATGTTGCGAATTTTGATCCGAAATTTGAGCCCCCTATAAGGATCACACTTTCAAAAATACTGGCCACCTGCCTGTTTCCCCCTTTTTTCCCGTATTACTGTAAGTACGTAGGTCTGGTCGATTTCGTTTTTTTAATAACTTTGGATCGATCATAACTCCCCCGGAACAAAAAGGGCGGGAGACCAATGTGTCGATCAGTACATGAACCACGCCGTGTCAAAACTCCAAAGTGCGAATTCGTGAAATTGATCGGGGCATGACCAATCTGCCGAATAAATAATGTCTTGGCTGGCCTAGCTCGTATCTGCGCTACGTTTGGACGGTTGGATGGAGGATTCCCAAGTTTAGGACCGGCATCTCCCTGAAATGTTCAATGCGACTATAGACGTATTGACGCATTTTCATCATGTTCGACGCGCTCGGCGGTACGGCCGTGTAGCTGGGTCGCGCAGCCCACCTGCGTCGTGGAGATGTCCATCGTGTTTGAGGCGCATGCCCCGAGACGCCGATTCGGATGACTGAGCCCTTTGTTTTTGTGTCAAACTTACGCAAAAAAAACGGTCAAGACTAACACCCAAGGAGATAGCAGGGCTCCTCTTATTGACAGCCCCCCCGCCGTGCAAAG
>JBBMHQ010068920.1:0-13335 GCA_037834295.1 Postelsia palmaeformis
ATAATAATAATAATAATAATAATAATAATAATAATAATAATAATAATAATAAATAATAATAATAATAATAATAATAACAGCCTATGCCTGTTGTGAATGTTGCTCCGAAGATATTGATCAAATAGTCGGCTGTCGATACTTAATTTCACCTTCCCACTGCAGGGGGCGATCGATATCGGTATGTAATATCCCAACTTGTTGACAGATCAATAGGAGCCCTCAACAGGCTAGTTTTCATTATTTATGAACCGAAATATATGTTAAAGGGAAGATATTGAACAATTGGGTTAGTAACGCAAGCGGATGAGTAACATCCGCGTTGCTCGTCTCCGGGACCAGTGTTATTTTAACGCAAAGCAGGAGATTCGGCGGGAGTGACGTGGTCGGTTGAGGAGAACTCGGTCCAGAAAGAAACAGATGAAAAAAGAAGAAGAGGATGATACACGGGTAAAAAAAAGGCAACGTTGATGAGCAGGATGCAGAAGTGAAAGAACAACAACTACAACAAACAAGATGAAATATGGGCGGAGTAATGACATCAGCGCGGAAAAGAAGGTAATGTGACGCGAACGGTGACAGAAGAGGAGACGATAAGATACCTATGGCGTAAACTGAAAGCATGCCAGGGATCATGGTTGTGGTAAGGTACGCATGCAGTAACCTGATCGGACAAGCCAGACCGTAACCAAAGGAGCAGAAATCGGCAGATAGTGCCGGTATGTAATTTATGAACGAAGGAAGGCCAAGAAAGACGGAAGACAATTGTCGACGCAAAACAGTACGACTACCACTGCAGCAAGCACAAGGACAAGCACAACCACACTGTTGGTTCTACTTAGGTGACTACAAATTAAGCCTGAAACGGAATAGGAAAACTACATGAGAAGAACCAGAACCGTAACCGACTATGAAACGGCAATAATGTAAGGAAATAATGGAAATGACACCACAACAGCACCGCTACCACTGCAACGAGCACAACTATCCACAACAAGCACAAATACACTATAGGTGCAATTAATGTGACGGCAAAGAAACCCCGTGTTGGAGAAGCCACCACTACGATAACGATGTAGGGACGACCACCAGCACTTCTGTAGCACAAAGTAGTACATCGCAATGAATCAAAACTGCAGGAACAGAGCGGTATCAACAACTACAATCAAGAGTACTGAAGTCGGACCGTACAACGAACCCACGAAAGCACCACTGACACTGCAGAAATCACGACGACGATCACGACTACAACCAGCATAACCACACTATTGGGGCTACTGATGTGACGACAAACCAATCCCTTACGCAACTGCCACTACTATGACGGATACTAACACCATTGCGACCGCGACTACGATAAGCACTGCTGCTACCACCGCAACCAGCAGCAATTAAAAGAAACTGCCGGGACAACCAAGCGCGACCAGCAGCAAAGAAAGTTAACTGCAGGAACAACTGCGCGGAACCAATTACAATGACGGAGGGATCGAAATCAGACCGCACAAGGAATGGAACTGAAAGCAGGTCAAGAGCCGATGGTGGAAGGTGTACGTTAGTCGAGGACGAAGCGACGATCCCAAAATATAATGGAAAAGCCACCATACGACAACGATGACCACCGCCACGACTACTGTGACCACCATCACGACAAGGCACGAATAAAACGAAGTTGCAGGAACAAGCGGGCGGTACCACCTACTGCTTAAATCAAGGGGGCTGAAGTCGGACTGTACAACGATGGCAACCGAAATCAGCGGAAGAACCGATAGCGAAAGGTAGCCGACGACCAAGCGGAAATTCAAACTATGATGTAAAAGCCACCACTATCACAACCACACCGACCACCAACATGACGATTACCAACACCATTACTTCAAGGACAAACACTAGCACAACTCCAAATCAAAAGGATAGCGAAAGGTAGTCGACGATGAAGCGGAAATCCAAACGATGATGGAAAAGCCACAACTATCACAACGACGACGACCACGAGCATGGCGACTACCAACACCTTTACTCCAAGGATAAACACTAGCACCGCTCTTGATGAAAACGATCGCGTGGATGTTAACGCCAATGTGCATGATGAAGAAAAGGGAAAACAAAATACACAGAGTGAAACCCGTGCGAACGGTGTACGGTGACGGCCGAGGCTGCGATACGCAAAACGGAGGCGAGCGTCTAAAAATACGAAAGCGTGACGGCGTAGTCCCGAAACAGACGCGCGACAGCACATCAACAGCTCAGGTCACGAGGAAGAGTCAAAAGCCTAAATATGCAGACAAGAAAGTCGAACAGACGGTGAAGGAGAAGGTTTTGTGATGCCGAGGCGTGATGGAGTCGTGAAGCCAACTAGGGCGTCCTGCTGAAGCAAGAAATAGGAGCAAGGGGGCATGGATGGGGAGTGCAGTAAAATATAACAGAGTAGAGGTCAATGCCGGAGTAATGGCAATGTTAATGGAAACACCGGCACAAAGTGTTGACACAAATAAAAGAAAAGGAAAAAGCGGGCCAGAAAACAGAGTAAAGGCGAGGAAAAAGAAGGGTGCCCAGAACAGAGTTGAAAAAACCTATCCAGAAAGAATCGAAAACCCCTGGACCTTACGCTGCCGCTGGAGGACCCAATAAGAGAAGGGAGTGTGTGGCCGAGGTCGAGAAAAGGCGTCTAAAACAACCAATAATGATCCAAACAATTTTAACACCCATGAAGAATGCAGAGAAAAAATGAGACGCGGTGACGCCGCTCAAATGAAAGGCGATGCGCATGTGGGAGAAGCTGGACTTACAAATATGAGCACCACTCACAAATATGAACACCACGGAGTAGTGAATTTGAAAAAAAATGCGCGTGCTGTTGGCGTTGGGAATAATGATTTTAAAAAACAACCCCCACGTAAAAAGTAACGAAAAAAATGAGACGCGCTGGCGTCTTTCACATGAAAGGCGAGGAGAACGTGGTAGAACCCGTAAAATGCGCGTACTGTTGAGGTCAGGGATCATTATTTAAAAAAAACAACCACAGTAGTGTAGTCGGGGGGGAAATGCGTGTAGGTGGTGACGGCGGTAAGACTATGATGACACAGAAACGGCACACTTGTGAGACAAAACGAGACAGGACTTAGGGGGCAGTGTGCTTCCTGGGGGGCTTCTTGGCCTGGGCATCTCGCTTGGAGACGATCATGTGGGTGCGGACGTCCCCGATGAGGGCGACCCGGTCAACGAAGAAATAATCGTGACACGACACGAACGCGGGGGTGTCGTCGCCCGACCCATGGCATGGGGGCTCTGACGCGGAGTGCGCTGGGAGGGGGATGCACGCAGTCAACGAAGAAGTAATCGTGACACGACACGAACGCGGGGGTGTCGTCGCCCGGCGCGTCGACGAGGTCGACCTCCTCGGAGGTCTTGCCGCACCCATGGCATGGGTGCTCTGACGCAGAGTGCGCTGGGAGGGGGATGCACGCAGACGCGTCTCCGTGCAGGTACCGGAGTCGACGTGTCCCCTTCTGCTTGAGTCCACCCTCTGGGTCATACATGCGGAGATACTTGGTGGAGCGCTCGAGGTGGCGATTGCACGCCAGGCAGGGCAGGGGGTTGATCTTCTTGTCGCTGTATGTTACAGGAACGTGCATGCTGCAATTGGTGCACCTGGAAGAGGTTGACAAACGCGTTGAAGAAAGAGAGGGCAACGTACGTGTGGAAGAAAGAGGGGGGACGGTAGGAAAAGGAATAATGTTATTACTAGTAGGAGGGCGTGACTGTTATGCAGAGACCTGGTAACACTGGAAACAAGCAAGCACAGGTACGATCTACCACAGGATAATACACCAACACACGCAGCCAACAGCACAACAGCGCAGCTGGTGTCTTGAACACTGCTGTGCCTACAAAGTACACGGGTGAGCTAGAGGCAGGCAGTGTGACGACCCACGAAACATACAATACATGTTAACAAGATCATACCAAAACCCATACCTGGTACGACTTATTTTTATTACAGCAACACAACATGAAAAACGAGGCAATCACTATTGATAGTGTTGAGCTAGAGACAGGTACTGGCACGCATCACCAACACAAACAGCGAACAGCACCACAAAGGCAGTGCTGCAAGTGCCTGTGTCAAAGACTGTGCGTTCACAAAACACCATTGAGCTGGAGGCAGGCACTACTACGACCCACGAAAAGATCATTAACCGACACACGAACACAGAGAGGAAAAAGGAACAACACCAGTGCTGCTGGTGTCTCAGACATCGTGCCCATATAAAAAACCACCGATGAGGTAGAGGCAGGTACTGATACGAACGACGATAGGAGCATACACCGATACAGAGCACAGAAAGATAACAAGAAAAACTGTACGGGTTGCTTACTGCTACAAGGTACAGTAGCACGTGAAGCAGGGCCTCAGAATGCTGAAGGTCGGCATGTCAACCAGGAGCTGACAGTCACCTAGAGGTACATACTCGTAACAACAACAGCACAACAACAGCCACAGTGAAGGTTCTAGCATGGAATCACGACCAATGTCGCCCAGGACGAGGAGTATCGTACCATACGGCTTGTACAGCAGCGGTACTTGTATGATACAAGGTACAGCAGTACGTACATACTCGTAACAACAACAGCCGCCGCGGAGGTTCAAGCAAGGAACCACGACTAACGTGGCAGACACTGTTGTGTCCATCGCTGACTCTTGGCTGGGAAATTAAAACAACACAAAGGTAGGATGAGGGGAAATAAAACACGGTCCTTCGTTAGGGGCACCGGTATGGTTCACATCAGCAGGACTCTGCAGTTTGTTCTGCTGCTACTGCTGTAAAGATACATGATACGTACACTGAATGTACGCCACGCTTACTGCTACAAGGTACAGCACTACGTGAAACAGAGCCTCACTCACCTAGAGGATCGGCGCTCCTCAGCATTCGCCACTCGCTCAGCACGCAAAGATGCGCGCATCAAAGGCCTAGCACTCACAGCGGTCGTAGGGGTTCCTATTAATAGCGCCACCAGCCGGAGAGTTCGGCGGGTGCCTCTGTGTGCGCATTTGAAGCGAAAAACGGTCGCCGACGCAGGGCGCCACGCTTACTGCTACCTCCCTCGTCACCGCTTGCAGACATCACGGAGCCGCGAGTACATACGACAAGCCTAAGGACTATCGAGGAAACAAACACTGCGCGCGGGGAAGGCATACCCCACGCACAGACAACAGCACCTGGGCGATACCTACGCACGAACAACAACGCGCTGAGACCTCGCCTCGCCCTTGTGATGTCGGCAAGAGTCAAGTTGTGGAACACGGTTTTTGTACAGGAGCCCTGATGTTGATTTGAAATCCTACGCTTCGTCGGTCCGGAGGCAGTAAAAGTTGCAGGGCTGCGATCATCCTGTGGACAAACAGCTGGAACGACGTTTGGCGAACACCTAAGAGAAGCCAAAAGGAAGGGCCTAGGCAAATAATCTACTCCATTTCGCTGCAGGGGAGTTGAGGATGTTAGGTGTAGTCATGCGTGCTCGTGCTTATGTGGCTTTCCTGCACGAGACACACACTCAACCCCGTCGTGCGGTGCTGACTAACCAAAGCCGGCGGTCCTGCATGAGCTTGGCAGCCGCATAAGGACATCCCACAGATGGCCGAAGAAGAAACCGTATGCGATTTCGCGATACATAATCGTCGTGGTATCGTCGTTTTTGTAGGCACGTCCAAGGATGGGAGTTTTTCGACTGTGATCCGTGTTACATTTTCACCATGCATTATTCGACTTGTGTGAACACGCTGCTTTTAGAGTGCTGATTTGGTTACATTTTCACCATACATTATTCGAGTAGTGGGAAACAAGCTGGTTTTAGACTGCTGATTTGGAACACGTTTTATAATTACCGATCTTGAGACTCCTTAGGCTACGAGTAAAGCCCCGGAGAAAACGTTCCACGACCGATGATGCGCTGCTTCGTTGATCATGACGTGTAGGCAAACTGGCTTCCTCTTTTTTCTCTTGGTACTCGTTAGCTTTGCATTCTACATCACACATAGTACAACACACCCTCAGCCTGCAGAGCCGGCCAAGACCACGCGGGGTCATTGGCGAAGCAGGTTCTGATACGTATAGAGATCCGTTTGCAATGGCCGAGAGCGGCGTATTTTGCATCGCACCGGATAAGCTCTTCGATCGAGGTCAACGGTCGTGCCGGAAAACAAGAACCGGACTCCGTGCCGTGCTGTCTGAGAATGTGTGCTGTGTTCAACACTCAATGTACGTGCGCGTTCACCATACCAGGTACAATACAAGGGATTCCAGGGCTTTTCTTGGTCGATCCCTGACGTTTTACTAGGCTAGCACCGCCTGGGTTGTAGTCCCCTGGGGAGTATCGAAATCCAGATATGAGGAAACGACAAAGGGGCGGTTACGCGTATCCGCCTCCTCATCGTACGATTGAGTACAATACTTGAGGGAGAGGCGACGCTCGGCGATCGAGAATATTGACAGCTGAACAGCCAATAAAAAACAGTTTTACCCGCGAGACAGCGCGGTGCCATCCGTCTAATGATTGTCGAAGGCAACAGAGATCACGCCGAGTAGAAACAGGGTGGCATCGCTTGCCCCCTTCTCCCCGATCACGACGGCCCTTGGCGGGACTTCACCTAGAGTGTTGAGTTCGCCACGCGGCTCCGTCTAGATACGTCATTGTGATGACGATGTTCCACATTTCAAGTAAATTCGGCCATGTCTGCGCCGGCGGCGGCTGCTCGGGGTGAGATTAATCGATGAGCAGCGATCATCAACAGGCATTGTGGCCGCAGGAGGAATAGCCATGAAGCAATCGTAGAGGTCGCAGTGCTACAGCAGGAGGCGTGCTTCATGTGGACGGCAAAGGGCGCCTTCCGACCTTTGATCGTTCATTCGACAACACCCTTCCAGACGAAGGATAACGAACTCTTCGGCCACCGAAAGAAAAAAGGGAAAGTCATAACATGTTGAATGACAGTACGTAGAATCAATTGAAGCATCAGACGGATCAGTCCGCATAGCTCGATCTATCAACCATTGTAGTGCTGCACTTCCGTTTGTTTTGGAGACAAGCTACATACCTTGAGTGGTTCGTCCCCACAACGGTACTACTGTTGAACGAAACAAAAAATGTAATCTACCAATTCGCGTCTAGCATCACCGAGAAATAGAGACCGATGAGGCACGCTTCACCCCGCTTAGGGACCCTCTATCGTCAGATGGCTACAGACAAGAAACCAAACGGGTCGTTATCATATCTCGGACCCGTAGCGCTGGCTCTTCCCCTCCGCGTGTGCGTACGCTCACACGGAAGCTGTTTCAGACTGGCACAAGGTGCTCAAGGCCATACCGCTATTGTACCAAGCGTGGATCTGATTGGTCTACCTCCGCACATACAAAAGCCATACCTCGATAATATCTCGTCTCTAATCGTTGACTTTATTGGCCACTACACACTATATAACTGCAGCAGGTCCCGAAAAAAAATCCGGGATCACGAAACAGGAGTTGTGCGCGCGTGCAGGGGAGGGCGTACAGCCCTCTACGGTTGACTGTCATAATCTTGAGCACCTTCCCCTCCCCCCCGTCACTCGGGTATAGCAACACACATCAGTAAACATCGAGCAGCCAACCGGAAAGATATATATGACACGGCCTGCGGATTCCAACGTAAACCTGCGTGTGATGATCTTCAATTGAAACACGAATAAATACATCCCTTGCACTCACTACAATAATCGCTACGTCTTTGAACATTGGGGGAATCCGCACTTCCCTGCCCCGCCATACAACCCCGAGGGCCGGCCGGAAAGGGAGCGAGATGCCCCCCCCAGGATCATAGCCCACATGGAGGCACCGAGCCAGTTGGCGATGGTACAATGGTAATATGTACAGCAGCTGCAAGGGTCTGCTTCGGTATTTCCCCTGCTCTCCTGGTGGCCCTTAAACAGCACCTGCTCGTCCCCCGTCCCCCTCGCAGCCGGCACGTGACACCGCTGGGTTGGAGGGTTTCCATGGTGGGGTGGCGATAGTGGGCCTGTCGGTATCGGCCGGTGGTGGCCCAAAAATCGTATCCAGAGAAGGTTCGAGCCACTGCGGTTGCAACACGAATACATTGCCGCGAACATATGCAAAAGGGACGAAATGACGCAAAAAGTAGATAATGGGTCACTCGAGGGATCGATTGTAGTGCTCGACTGGGCTCAAGAAGTTGGGAATTCGGATTTTTGGGCTCAACATTCGCACACAAGATAAAACCACTGTTGTACTGAAATTAGTCTTAGTGTAGGACGCACCGTGTCAGAGAAGGAAACGGCAAGACGAGAGATGGGTCGCGGAGAGCTGTCGTTTCGGTCAGAACATATACGCCGACCAAGGTCGGTTGGCTGCTGCTTTAGTCGCACTCCAGATTGGTAGTTCCCCAGCCATACTCCAACCTCAGCCCTAACACTGACCACCACCACCTCACCCTGATCATCTCACACGCACGCATTGAGACCACGGTTGTTGTAGGGGCCGCGATCAATGGCTTTGGCGATAAACGAAAAGGGTAATCCAAGTATAATGGCATTTCGTCGTTGCTGCTGCCATCATGCATGGGCTTTTTGCTCACATACAAAAACGGGCTTGCTTTTGCCTTCTAAGCGGCCAGGTGTGCTTGTTGTTTTGGGTCGTTTCTCGGCTTTAAATGAGTGCGAAAACCTCATGCCTCCACCCAACCTTAAAATATGAACACCTATGGAACAGCACGGCAACACATATCGTCAACGCTGCATTGCCAACACTGAAATTAGTGTAGGAGAAACCCTGTCTCACACAAAGACAAATGCGAGCCTGGCCGAAAATAAGAGCTATTCCTGCAGTAATCAGAAACCACGATGGACCCAACAAACACCCCCCCCCCCCATCCCCTATGTAAACAAGTCATATTTGGTTATGAATGCTATTGCATGATTCCCCGTCGTAGTGCGTACTACTGTACGCATGCACTCCTACTTCACAGCCGGTCTAACCCGCCAAGGACAGCATCTTCGAGGGTTGGTACTGTTGGAGGCGAGCTTGAACGAACCCTTGAGGCGCCCGAGTTTGCCTCAAGTATGTATGATATCGTGCGTGTTCCACTGGTGTTCTCACCGAGTCGATGACGTTGTCGCTTCCATACCACGGTCCGCCCAGCCCCGCCGCATGGTAAACTCCCTGTAGATGAAACAGAGGCAACATCGTCGGGCCGCCGTACAACATGGACGAGGGCGAGTCGCATGCCGGCTCATGATACAACAAGTATTTGAGGCTCAGAGGGAGCAGTGACCACCTTCGGTACAGGTTCTGCAACAGCTCATGCCATGGGAGAGGCCTGCGTGACACAGGCTGGTGGTCCTAATACATTACAATTGTGGTTGAGGCTCATACAGGGCATAAGCCACCTCTGGCGCAGGTCATAAAACAGGTCATGCCTTGGGAGGAGCCGGTCTTTCACCGACAGGCACAACATACGTAACAATATCGCGGTAGCTGTTGGAGCCACGCAGAAGCTGGGCCTGATGCGGTCGAAGGCAGAGGAGGCTGCTGGTGACAAAGCGGGACCAGCCCGCAGCGAGTAGCCCACCGGCCAGGCGAGTGCTACGCGGCCGTTGGGTCTGCTGTACATGGTATTATTCGGAATTTGCATCAAACCGAGGCAGGCGTGTAGAGGCGTCGACCGAAACTATTACAAAAGAAAAATAGACCGTACCACTTCGGTGACGACCTACCCTTGTGCGAGCAAATACCAGGGATGCGTGCTATCGCTAAAAAACGCCAAAAGCGCGAACGGCAACTGCGGACGGGAACCGCAAATCTCGAAAGGATGTAGTTCAGGGAATTACTACTATATAGCAGGTGCAGTCCCTGTCCACGCAAAAATAGTGGTCATATTTGTAGGTAATTCCTACCATGGGGTGAACTTTCGCGAACGGCAAAAACTCCGGGAACGGCGAGTGGATTTGCGAACGCGAGCATAGGCGAGCACAACAGCGAATATTGAAAGGCGGTAGTACAGCAAATTAAACACCATGATCCCCGTACGGGGCAAAAACAGGGGTTTCCGGTATGTATGAAGGCAGTTTCCGCCATGGGTTATTTCTCAAGTTTCGGCAAACGGCAAAAGCTTTGCTAACAGCGTTTGGAAACGCGAGCGTAGGTGTTACACGTAACCCGCATCCCCGTAAAAGAAAAACTGCTTTAACCATTGTACCAGTCCCAGCGGAGAAGCTGAGTCGATGAACGCAGCAGGCTTCGCCGTGGGCGACTGCTGCCACAACGGTAAAGTGAACAGCACGACGCACCTCGAGCTCCACGTAACGCTCAGCGCCGGCCATGTCGAACGCGCTCTGGAGAGGCGTAATGCCATCTCCCACTCCGGTTCCGTCTCCGCAGCACAGCTCGTAGCTCTGGTATACCTTTTCTTGCCAGGGGACAGGAGTGAATGGGTGAGAGCGCGGATGGGGTATGGTGGCCGCGAGGGAAAAAAGAGCACTTTTCGCGTGGAATGGGGTTCAGCCTGAACTACCGGTGGACGATAAAATAGGTCCGCCTTTCACAGTAGGATGGCTAGCAACGGTCGTTTCTGGGACTTGGTACACCTTCTCTTATCAGGGGGCAGGAGCGAAGGGGTGGGAGCGCGAAAAAGTATGTCGGCCGCGAGGGAAAAGAGAGCATTTTTCGCGTAAAAAGGGTACGAGCTCAGCCTGAACTATCGATGAAACAGTTCTGTCTTTTACATGTAGGATGGCTAGCCACGGTCGTCTCTGGGACTTGGATGTTGGACCCTGCCATAGGCCCTGCTGTACCTTCACCTTATCGGGTACGTGCGAGACACTTCTTCCATCTTGACAACTACGCAATAGTACAGAGCACAATGCACCACGTATGCATAGCTTCCAACATGACAACAAAAAATACAGTCCTCTTGCTTGAGCTTCAGCTGAAATCTACCGGTACAGTGTGCATATGTGAAAAATACCCCAGGATGCTGTACCGGGGCACGCGCGCGTCGTGTTCCGGAATTTCGTGCGTCGACGCGGGAGCTGGTGAAGATAAGAGCCCTTGGCAACAAAGCTGACCACCGCGGCTTCATTTTCCTTGTGCCTCAGGGAAACCTTACCAGGTCCTTAAGTAGGCCTCCGAAGGTCGAATGCCCTCGCAACACCGCACCCCCGATGCAAGCGGTCGGCGTCGCCTCCTCCCAACTCCCACCCTTTTCTCCCGTGCAAAATTCTTCGACAAACTGCTTTACGTCGTACCGCGTCGTTCAGTGCGCACGGGGAAGTGTTTGCCAACGTGACGGTGGGCCGCACATACTACGGACCTTACGGGGGAGACAGGAGATGAGAGAGTGAAGAGGTCGAGACCGGACAAATTCGCGCTGCTCGGGAAAAGGTTATCTTGGTTCGATCGAAACGATTTTAGATATCATTCAAGCCGGAGACAGTCGTCCCCATCGGACGCAGACACCGCGAACCGAACACATAATTTTCCATCACTTCAAAACCCTGGCTAACGCTCGTATCAACGGCCATTCAAAGCCAGCCGTTCGGTAGCTGTGGCGGTGTCATGGTGCTTGCGTTTTCTCTTTACCCACCCATCGAAGGATACAAATCAAACAAAAACAAAAAAACAACTCGACGCGGTGAAGTGGCGACGCCCCTCTTTTTCCCTCACGAATTAAGAACACGCCCCGAGATATCCAAACAATGTTGTTAACAACCAGGGAAACGTATCGTGTATGTAAAAAAAAACGCCTCATTGGAGATAGGGGTGCCGCACCAAGACCGCTCACTGGTGGTCACCTCAAAGTTCCTGCTGAACGGCAGCTCGCGAGGTCGGCCCTGTTCATCTTCGAGTCGCACGTGCGGGGTGCCCAGCGTCACTAGCCCGCTCACTAAGGACGAAGCGTTGTACACCCGGCCGTCGTACCTGTCGAAGGATCGGCGATACGCGGCGGCGGCATGGGTTGCCCTTAAAATGAGGGCGTTGGGAGTTGGGAGGGAGTGTATTCATGGCAAGCGTCTTATCGTGCACGTATCCACTGAATTGACGGGAACGAGTACTGGCTTGGTGTTTACGCCTGAGTATCAATAGCACGTGCGCTTTGCATGAGCGGCTACTCCTTGTTTTCAAGATGCTGCGGGGGCGTTTTTTGCAGGTCGGGTTTGTTGCTTCCGACGATACCCTGTCTCCCAAAGAATACAGTATGCTTCAGTCCGTGAACCAAAGACACTGCGTAGCTCACCAACTCCTAGAGGAGAAACTCGGGCAATCCTCATCCTCGCACGTACATAAAAATGCCCCGGAAACAGGCAGGCAGTGCAAAGAGGTAGAAACTAATGCAGCCGCAAGCTCTACCCACTCTCCTAACACGGATATCGCACAACCCAGCCGCCTGTTCACACCTGGCCTCCGAAAGATAAATCCTGGATATCCAACCCCCAGCGGAGTGTGCGATCAGGATAACGCGGTCGTCTACCGGTGGCATTGCCGGCACCGCGGGGAGGCCCAGGGGGCCCATGTGGTGCGCTCCCCTCTGGAGACAAAGCGAGGAACGTGCCCATGCAAAAAAAAGAGATGCGTGCCGTCAGGATTGCTTCGACGTACTATCAGGTGTGGTTTCGACGAATGTTGCACTATTGACACGACGACGATTCTTCCAAACAGAGAAATAATCGACAATAATTGCGCAATATCTCTCAAAATTCGTGATGCGAAAATCATGATGATGCCTCCCCTTCTCAATTTGACACGCCCACGGGACTCCAAGTCAATCACATCCTTAAGGGTACCCCCGTACCTCATACAACCCCCCCCCCCGGCAAGCTAGCATCGTGTCAACAGCATCCCAGCAATATTTGCGGCAGCGGAAGCAATCCGCTATGTATGTCACTACAGCTGTCCCAAGGCAGTAGCAAACATAGCAGCAACATATCAGGTGACAGGGGGACAGCTCTGTCGTCGATGGCAATCTCGCGATGCTACCTTGGGGTCGCCCATCTCTGCCCAGAAGTCCTGCCAAGTGTAGGGGGCGACCCCGTTTTGCAACCCCGGCTCGTTGAAGGCGTACGGCATTTCTTTGTGGCCCTTCGCCGCGACGCACCTGCTCCCCCCAAGAGAAATACCGTGGACAACGTGAGAACTATGATATGACCGCCGCACCCCGCCGTGCGGCAATTGCAAGAGCTGCAGTAGCATGATAGTGGCAGAATTATCGGTACATTAGTAGTAGTAGTAGTAGTAGTAGTAGTAGTAGTAGTAGTAGTAGTAGTAGTAGTAGTAGTAGTAGCAGTAGTAG
>JBBMHQ010068931.1:0-13332 GCA_037834295.1 Postelsia palmaeformis
AGCGGCACTGCAACCATGCGGCGGAACCACAACCGCTGGGCGACATGAGCCACGCCGCACGCAAGAACGCAGCTGCCTAACACCCCGGCCTGTGCGGTGTGTACCATGCACACCTCATCGCTGCTGTGAAAACGCAGGACGTGAGTGAGAAATGGGGGGACCACAACCTGACTGCCAACAAGTACAGGAACCAGGTATGTGTGAGCTCTACTGCTGTATGAGGTGGCAGGCCACGTCTTCTACAGCAGATATATTTTTATCGTCCCCGGGTTCAACGGACCGGGCTGGCCCCCGAAAAAGGGAGAAATGCTCATTTTTTTCGCTCACATAAACCCGCTTGGAGTCCCAGAAGGGTTAAGCAGGGTAAATGCGCCGGTCGGGCATGCCAAGGGTTTTCAGTGAATCGCGACTCACACTTTCACGATTCATTTATGTCGCCTATCATCCATGAGGACGAAATACTGAATTTTGATACGTCAATCCCAAAAATTCAGGTGAAGGAGATTGGTACGGTGACATATCCCCGTAAGGAATACTCCGAGTATATAATTGGGGGTTTCAGTATATCCTACATGTAGATGCGTTTCGGTTGTGCTCTTCGCACAGAAAACGGAAACACACAGGTCCGATAATATCGCAGGTCGATCACTTCTCTGGGACAGTGTTGTCGCTGATTTGTTTTGAGGGATTTACCAACACGCTATTCATCATGTGTTGG
The DNA here is from genome assembly GCA_037834295.1 of Postelsia palmaeformis. Taxonomy (NCBI): domain Eukaryota; class Phaeophyceae; order Laminariales; family Laminariaceae; genus Postelsia; species Postelsia palmaeformis. Next base: position 719 of record JBBMHQ010068931.1, read on the forward strand.
GTTGTTGAACTCAGGAGCTCAAATGCTGCTGTAGTTAGAAGAGGTATGGAAACGTTCAACAATTACCTGTCGAAATGATTGCGATTGCCGTTTTACCTTGGGCAAGTATGAGTGTGGAGGACTGGGATTCGCCGTTTTACTCGGCAAGTCGCGAAAGTTCGTCGTACAGAGTACGCGAGGAAGTTTGTGATAGGTATCCCTGTGGCTAGTACTCTATTTCTGGGAGATTTTCATTTTGTACCGTGTGACAATAAATTCTTACCATGGGTAACGTGTTTGCAGATTCACACCTAATTGATGTGGCTGGCCGACCGGGGCAGTCGTCGATAGTACGTAAGTGGAACGGCTGCTGATGAATGCGAATTACTCCATAATGTAATTTCAATACGACTCATATACGTATCTCTATCAGCAGAGGACAACAGCTTGGTAAATGTGTGGTACGTAGTGATCACTTTCCGCGGTAAACAATCAAGTGCAGATTGCCGTTTGGAGACTCTCACGGTGGAATAGGCGTTCAAACCTTTCTAGTACCTCGGGCACTTGTGCATGTGTTGCGGTACTTTGGACAATACCTCAGCATGAAATCTCGTTGTCACTATTACACCATACTCGCGTATCATCCCATGTAAGGAGCTCGTTGGGGGTGCAGGAATGTCGCTGCCACGTGGTGACTAGTCTGTCAAGTACCATACTACTTGAGGATGTTCACTCGTGTACATCCAAAAGAACAGTGCAGGAACCCCGAGCACGGACGAAGCTGGGCCACACGAAGCAGTGATCATGAGGCAGGGCATATTAGAACCTCACTTGGTCATTCGTACCGCTTGGTAAAAAAGTTTACGTCACACAGTCTACAGTTTCACACGTGTAAAGCATTGCTACTCAAAGATCTCATATGTGACACTCTAGCACTGTAGCGTATTTGGTGTGTTCGCAGATGCCGATCATAAAACCATAAAATATGTCGACGACGACATCCCTAATTGTCGAGAGGGCTCTCGAAGACACGGAATTTCATCCCAAACTCAATGAGGTGCCCAGGTAGTCTATTAATAGTGGCAAGCTTTATTTGCCACTAGCATCGGTACTGGAGTCCGAATCCAACTGTGAGCTGACTGGAAAATATGTTATGTTTAGCCCGGTTGCTTGTTGTGCCCATCGAGAGCTAATTCCAAGTTTCAGACCAAATATGAAATTGGACGGAATTATAGTAAAATATTTAAGATACTCACATTAAAAGGTGCCAATTTGTACTAGCATACGCAACCGAGCGGACTTGAAACGTGTGTTGACGGTAAGGCATTTGAGCGTTTAAACGTGTTGAGCAAAAAAAACACGGCAAACGCCAGCTAGTCCTGGCGTAGGCACCAAGGTCGCTCAGACGAACACGTTTTTTTGCCCACGTAATAGTTAAATAAATCCAACGTTCACGGCCAAACAAAGCGCAACGACGTCAACGGATTAAAAACATCGTAACCCGTCAATCATTCCGATATTCCGTGTGTATCATGCCAAGGTTCACCCTCACTTCTCGCCTCGAGTCAAGGTTGACGGAAAACAAAACGATCCCACACACGATAGTCTGCCGCAAAGTTGAGTTTGCACCCAACAGACACGTGTGCATCAAGAAGAACACCTGACCTTTGGACTGGCGGATATGTAGATCTGACCGAGATTTAAAGTGGCGAATATTGACACATATCGTCTCCAACTTTCCTGTTGTCGTACTCCGCCGGCTGAAGGGCATTCCTGTTCGAGCATTTTCCTTTCCTAACGTTATTCCCGATGCGGTAGCGAACGAGGAACCATCCGAACTAAGTGGCACACACAAGCCAGGGAGGTAAAGAACCCCGGGAACCTCGCCGCTTTCAAAATAGCATTGGATGCGACAGACGATATCCGACACTCCATGCGCATATGAGAAGGCTAAACCACGTCACATACGTTGAGGACGGCGTGCTCGAAACTATGAGGACTGGCCGGCGCAAGATTTTATTACGTCAGCGAGTATCTCGCTGACACGCGAAGGCTCTCGCCAAAAAGGACGTGAATGGTTTTTACATGCAGTTGAAGGCCACGATGCACTTAGATGGCCGAGTGTCGTAAAGCGAGGCTGCTTTCATCGTTGACGGAAATGGAAAGCTTCTGCGGGACAGGGAGCATGTTCTTGAACAGGAGGAAGGTTTTTCGGCACCATCCTCACCACAAAAGTTCATTCATATCGAGGAGCGTTTTTTCCATTATTTATAAAGTGTAAAAAAAAGTGGAGAATTGTACAAATTCACGGAGGAGTTCTGTTAATATTCACTGGATTTCTCCAGGAGCGAAAAAAAAATTCGTTCACATTCATATATACGGTCAAAATTAAGAGAAGACATGGAAGTCTGAGAAATTGCTCGAAACAAAGGTCAAAAATTAGAAAAAACATCTCTCTGATAAGAATGACCCTAATTAGCCAATATTGATACGAGCATCAGCGCTCTAATTCTCAATGAGGTCCGTGCCACCGTCGCATGAAAATGAACCCATCGATCAAACCATGACGGCGGTAATCTGGGGTTTCGATTGTGGTCAATGTGTTGTATGCTTTTTCCTTTGTACCCGTCGGCATCCAGCACACTCAGGATCCGTGTAGATTTGTAATATTTGAGAGATACCAGGTACATGAGCTACGGCAACGCACCTACTACAACGGTATGCTGCTGCATTTTACAATGTTTTGCTTTCAGGCTGGATAATACACGTTTCGATATCGAAATGTCAGCAACTCGATTTCTCGATAATTCCTCTTCGTTCCCAAACTATATTGTCAGGCTCTAATCCGAAAAAAGCATTCGAAACCGTTGTCAAGTCATATTGTCCTTACCCATAGTCGCGTTGTGATGGTGACCGATGCTCAATGCTATACGGCACGTACGATTCACGCACTAAAGACTTAATGAAAATCTAATACACCCTGTACCACCACCGGGCAAGCAGGACCGTGTGTATGTTTGTGCGCGTTATCGATTTTGCTCATTGGCATCCAGCGCACTTAGTGTCCGAGACATTATTTTGTCCTGGACAGATACACGCTATGGGACAACGAGACTATAATACAGAGATACCTGTGTACATTTCTAGGCCGCAAAGACAGTAGGCATTACTTTGTTCTGCCTTCCTGCTGAAGACGACAACATTATAAAAAAAAACCCGAGAACCGAGGTAAATGTTAACAGAAAAACATGGGAGGCGAAAAAAAAGGAAGCAGAAAGAACACTGTACCCCCTCCAATGGTAGCAACCGTCTTCGACCTGTATCAGCTGCTCGCGGTTTGTTGAAGGTCCCATGTTTCGCTTGTGCTGTGCGAGATAATTTCCACAAACTCTGCAAAACACGTGTGGTACCCCCCTAGAACGCGGCGGTGCTGTATGCCATACTTCAGCATCAATACATTTTGGCGTATTGTTTCCCCCTGAGACTTTGCTGGAGAAGGGGACACCTTTTATTCCACCCGTCTCCATCTTGGACCGGACGAGCCACGCACCCGTCGTGTGATGGCGTCCAAGAAAATGTGAGCGTAAATAAGTCCCAACGAAAGCGCAGTTGGTGCAAGCAGGTGGAATACGGTAGTAAGGGCAGCACGATAGATACGCCCTACGAAATATATTTGTAATACTGCCGGGAACAAATTGGTGGGCACACGGCCCAAGAAGACAACACCATATACAAACTCCAAAGAGAAGGGTAAACCTCGCGGCAGACGCACAGAAGACGTACGTAAATAATCAGCAGAAAAACAAGCACAGGGCAGAACAAGGATGATGGAGTAGATATCTCCGTGCATATATCGCGCGCCGTGATGGGCACGCAGCCAGGAGACAGCACGGATGGAAGTGGGCAGTACTGAACAAATTCAGGTCGAATTTGAGGTGAGGTTTACGTTGTCGGTATTCATGCTATTGCTTCCGTTGCTCATCGCGTTTTCTATTGTTGTGTATCATACTCTGACATCCTCTAAAATCATTGCTTAAGGCGACAAACGTTTTTTCCGACTTTGAACTACCGTCCGGGTGCGTTGCCACTTGCAGTGCGGTACTATTTCCATAACAAGTGAAAACCCGGTGCGGGGCGTGTCCCAGCTGATGTTCTCTGTGTTTCCCTTTCGGATTGCACCTGCAGGACACACGAAATAAAAACACAAGTTACAGAGGACCAATTGCACCGGTACCTCCGCTGTTGAATCTACACAATATAAGTTGTTCTTGTTTTTCAATGGAGAATACGGGAGGCTGGGGAAACTTGCGCTGTTCGCATCGAGGGGATGAGAGTTTATGTTCCAGGTCGGATGACCGTTTCAGGAGTTATGATGACATAGAGGCGTTTTCATATTATAGCTCCGCTCCAGGCGGAAGAAGTTTCCATCAGTCTTCTTTCTCACATACTTCCTTGACCATCGCATCGGTCAAGGGACAAGCAATCTCTTACCATTTAGCCATCTCCAGTGGAGCCTTTTCACTGAAGTACCACAAGCCCGCTCTACTCTCCAGGAAATGTACGAACGCACCTCTTGAATCGGTCGGACTCCAGTCCTTCACTGGCGCTGAGGTTGGTCATTATGCCTCGATTCGTTATTCTCTTCTGCGTTATGCCTCACTGGGTGGTGACCTGTGCCCCAAGGATGCTACTCCTACCAACTGCCAGAAAACCATGCATGTGTTGCCTCATGACAATGACTTCAAAGCCCTCAGACCCGGTAGCCTGTATCTGTTTCACGGTGTTCAGTCCCTGTACAACATGCTTCGCGCTTCCTGCACGGGTTTTCGTTTCCCGTACCCCCGACCTGCTCCTGTCGGGTTTTTTTCATCTATGTTAAATTTTTGGCGAGCCACGGGTGGTAGCGTTTTAGTGTTTATGTTCGTGTGCTGCATAATTCGCCTTCCCTTGATCTGTATAGGGGATGCCCGCACTGATAGCCCCCGCCTGCCAGAAACTCTTACCCACTTGTCCCCACCGCTGACCACAAGTAACCACATGTGAACTCCGTATACTGCCACCCCCATGAGCAGCTACGGCGGGGTAGGTTGTCACAGTGATACATCAGTGAAATTCGTACGCGGACACCCAGGAATCTTAGCGGGTGCTTCTGTATGTTTGTGGACGCCCATGACGTTATGGGGAAGTTGGTTTCCTGGCTCAACTGTGTACTTCCCTTTTTTTTGGCTGTGAGATGCCTGCGCTGATAGAGTTCATCCGGCAAGCAGCCATGACCCGCCGCGTCTACCACGTGGTAACTCGGGTGGAGGCTCGTGGAAACTCAACCCCGTTGGCACCTACTACGGGGTAAGCTGCATCACGGATACAGCAGTACTGCGCGTCTCGCGCGTACGAGAACGCTCATTACGCTCAACAGGTGTACTCCATATTATATATTATTTTTTGGCGGGAAAGGTCGGAGGACCGGGTAGGTTTGATGATTTATGGCACGACCAGGAGAGCGAATTGCTTCCTGGTGCGTGCTCACATCATGTATTCTCACGCCGTTGTCCCCAGTTTGCGTGCTTTGCTCGACGTGCGTTGAATGAATTGCACAGGTGGGACTTTCAAAGCTGGAAGCGCACTTGTTAGACCCCCCCCCACCCTTTTCCACACAGCGGCCAAAACAAAAATAAATAAAAATAAAGCGTAAGCCTGACGATGATGCGAAGTTTGCGCGAGCGAGCGAGTGTGTCGAAGTGCGCTCGCTTATGGGACTCCCAGGCTGGTGTTCCACAAGCCAGCTGTCACGTGCGTCGTTACTGTCGCTGCTTGCCTGTCACGTGCTTTGTCACGTGCTTGTGTGCTGCCCGTAGCACGCTGCGTTGTTGCTGCTGTCGTTGCGTGTGTGTTGCCGTCGCCGCTTTGCCCCGCTTCGTTTCTGCTGTTATCTGAAAGAAAAACGCATCAACTCATCCGGCCTAACGCACTAACGCAACACACAAAAAAAAGGTAAAGGCTCGTCCTTTTTCATTTTTGCCCCTACGTACGAGTATACACTGCATTTTTTCAGACAAGGTACCCAGGCCGCAGCAATGGTCATGGTGCCGCTGCTTTACTGCGACCTTGCTGCTGTACTGCGATTTTTCCTGCTCTATACTTATTTCCTCCCTCTCATGGTATTAGATGGGTCTGCACGCCAACGACATCCAAGTCTATGGAGTCTGCGCCTGTCCTGGTTGTATTGCTGCACTATTAATACTGTACCCTGATGGCTCGCCACTATCGTATTACTGGATGGATCTGCGCTCGGTGGTCACACGCCCTCCAAGTCTGCGCAATTCCTGTGTACGTTACAGTACTACTGTGCGGCTGTGTGTCTGATGATGCGTTTGTACGGTCTTACGTTTTCTAACACATTTGCCGCGGTGCGTGTGTGTTTGTGTTTTTTTCATGATTATTACTACTGGACGGCTGTGTGTCTGATGCTGCATTTGTACGTTCACACGCGTTTTAACACGTTTGCCGCAGTGGTCGTTTGCCGCAGTGGTTGTTTTTTATATCGAATTAACATGATAATTATTGTATTTAGTTCACTTTTTGATTCCAGGCTATTTTCTTTACTGTTAACGCCCTTCGAGTCTGCGCCTTTCCTGTGTGCGTTACTGTACTACTTTACGGCTTTGTGTTTGATGCTGTGTCTATACGTTCGCACGCTTTCTATTACGGGGGACCATAATAAGTAGGACCTACGGTACACACAAAAGCCTACATATTTTCATTTTTTACTCACAATATTTGGTCCTATTTACTATGGTCCTCCGTAATAACACGTTTGCCGCGGTGACTGTTTCTTTTATCGTATTGTTATGATCATTATGTATTTTGGTAACTTTTTCATCCTATGCTAATTTCTTCAATGTTAACGCCCTTCGAGTCTGCGGCTTTTCTGTGTGCGTTATTGTACTACTGTACGGCTGTGTGACTGATGTTGCGTTCGGACATTGGCACGTTTTCTAACAATTTCAGTGTTTTTTCCTATTGTTTATTCGTATTATCATGATCATTACTAGTATGTATTCTGTTCACTTTTTCGTCCCTTCTATGCTAATTTCTTCAATGTTAACGTCCTTCGAGTGTTCGCCTATCCTGTGTGCGTTACCGTACTACTGTACGGCTGTGGGTCTGGTACTGAGTGTGTACGTTCGCACGTTTCCCAACACGTTTGCCGCAGTGTTTCTACTTTTGATTTTTTTAATATTATCATCATGTATTTCGTTCACTTTTTGATCCTATCTATGCTAGTTTCTTCACTGTTAACGCCCTTCCAGTCTGCGCCTATCCTGTATGCGTTACTGTACTACTGTACGGCTGTGTGTCTGATGCTGGGTTTGTACGTTCGCACGTTTTCTATCACGTTTGCCCAGTCTTTTTTTTGTTTGTGTAATATTTTGATCATTGAATATTTAGTTTACTTTGTGATCCTATCTATGCTAATTTCTTCTCTTTTAACGTCCTCCGAGACTGCGCCTTTCCTTTGTGCGTTTCTGTACTACTGTACCGCTGTGTGTCTGATGCTCCGTAAACAGAATGTACTCATATTTTCGAACACGTTGTCGTCTTTTTTTATGTGTCAGTATGATCCTTATGTATTTTGTTCACTCTTTGCTATACATTTTTTGAGGTAACCAAACCGCGTGGGTTGCACGCACTGCTGTACCCTGACCATCGATGTCGTTGTTGTTCGATCCGCCCGCTCCGTCGCCGTCATTGCTGTTCGTTTCGTGTTGTTGTTTGAATCACAGTTTTTTTCTGCGACCTGTAAACAGGGGTACGGTGCGGGTGACCTACCCCCCCAGGCCCCGTCCTAACGGAAGCGCAGCCGCTCGCGTTCAGTGCGGAGCTCCAGCAGCAGCAATAGCCGCAGTAGCCGCAGTAGCAGTGGTAGCGACTCTGCTTCGGATCACTCTCGGTGGGGAAGTTGAGAGGGGCGGGTCGGTCACGCCCCTCACCGCCGCGGTGGCCGTTGCCGAGGCCGTCGCCGCGGCAGTATCGACCACAGATCAGACTATAACCGCCACCGGTCAGACAACCGCTACCGCCGCTGTCGCTGCAGCAGTAGCACTGATAGCTATGACTCTGACCACCGTCGTCGACGGGCTTGTTCAGGGCACCGCCACCGGCGCGCCCGCTCACACCTTCCACCGGCTCTCTCAGACGGCCGTTGAAGTGAATTTGCTCCATGAAGCCCCCATCATGCAGACCGCGGGCACTGCAACAGCCACAGCGTTGGCCATGAGCAGGACGAGTCGGGGTACGACAGCGCCAGCGCCCGACGCCGTAGTAGGGAGGTAACCGTGAGCTCGCCCCCTCGCGCGAGCGCACAGCACCTCGCGGCCGTTCCTCCTCTCCAAAGAGGTGAGCAGTACGGCGTAGGATCGCAAAACACAGCGAACCTGGTAGAAAGAGTACGTAACTGAATCGCGGGGGATCTCAGGTGCCCGTTGTTCGGCGGCCCAGCCGCTTGAACACTCTCAATCGCCAGCTCCGCCATCATGTTGCTACAGAAGGTATTGAGCACCCTACGCAACGTAGACTCAGGAGCCATGCAGCTCGAAGAAGACCAGTACAAAGAAGGTAGATGGATCACAGCAGCCGACGAGCTTACACCCCGCTGTGTGAAGCTTCCGACCGACCTGACGCACGCGTACCTGTCTGTAAGCCACCAACTTGCAGCCGCCAAGTCCGTCCCGGTCTATTCAATAACGGTGGAAGTAATAGAGACCCACGGCGAGGTTACTGCCATTGACTGGTCGGCCTTCTCGTCTGCGAGCAGGCGGTAACCGGGGAGGCGTTGAGTTCGCACAAGCGGCCCTTTAATCGCTAACGTTGAAGCCAGCAAAAGCGTGGACCACCGCAGCAGCCTGCGTCTTGCTAGCTTTCCGTGCCTCACGAGCCAACTCCGAGCGACCGCATGTGATAAAGCAGTTGTTTTTCTGGCGTTTTATCACTCCACTTTAGATGATAACGCTGTACGACCGAGTCATCAAAGTGCTGCTGGTCAACCCAATATACCGCGTAGGCGTCAGCGGACTCATGCGTGAGAAAGTCCATCTGCTCGCGACCACTTTACACCCCATACGTGTGGAGTGGCACGACCTCATGGAAAAGACCATGCGGCTCGAGGAGGAACGTGGCTGAGCGTTCGTTCCGCGAATTTATCGCTGTGCTATTCGCTCGCATCGCATCGTACCTAACTCGGCAAACGCCGCGGGAACCCGCTAAGCACGCAGGACCAGACAAACGTTTCATGATGACAGAGGTGAGGCACATGTTCTCCTCGCCCGCCGGGGCCCTTGCTGTTTCCAACACCGCTGCCCTACTGAACCCATGAGTGGTTACACGGGCAGCAACTAAACCCTGTGCTGCCCTAGTCCCAGCCCTTTAGTCATTTGAACAGCCCGCCGCAGGACATGTTGCCGTCGCGGCTTTTTATAACCAGACCGCGACGGCACCGGGTCAGTACGGTGTTCCGTCCGAGCAACCGCGGGCAACAACAACTCCTCGGAAACAGTCCAACCACCAGCCTCGGGTGCCACCCCGACAGCGCTTTCTGCCGCCGCAGCGCGGCCTCCGGTGACGGCAGCTCGGGGAGACATCCCCCACGACCTGCGAACTCAGGGGGTGTATTCGCGCACGCGTTTATCGGGCTACTGCTGCCGATGAAGCAGCTGCCCGTGGCAGCACGAACTTTTCCTCGCGTCCCTTTACAAAGACGTGCCTTCAACTCGCCAGCCGGACGGCGACGCCCCTCGCCGTCGCTTCGCCGCGATGACCGAGACCCATTACAACACGGCGGCGGCGCTCGATCTGAGTTTAGGACACACTACCGAGGAGGCGGAGGAGGCGGGCGGCAAGGACTCCAGCCAAGCCCTGGAATTCATCGACCCGCACGAGCCGACCCAGGATCCACGACACGAGAGCATGTCCTGAAGACGCGCCCCGGGCGGAGACCTGTGGAACAAACATCATATCGCCACCACGACACCGTTAAGATCACAGCAAGGACAGGTAAGAGACCAATTGTGGGTACGGGGTCAGATTTGGCACCGGCGTAGACGACCCCGGCCTTGGCCAGTAGAGATCCTACTAGATACATGTGCAGAGGGAGGCAGCTATACTTCACTTGCATTATGGCGCAGTCTGCAGAAGCTCTTGCGACGGAGACCGGATACGAGTAGCGCCGGAGCTCTCGAAGCCGCAAACTCGTCGGATAGCGAGACTCTTTCCATGCGTATTTTGAGGTCAGTGGTGGTGCCAGTACTGTTGAAATCAGACTCGAGGGTTCGAGACGTAACAGTTCACGTCGTGAAAGACCTCTCGGATGGTTTGATTTTCGGTGCACATTTCTTCCGGAGTAATTGCAGCACGTTGGGGTTCACACCCGACAAAGGTTCTACGCCGGTACCGTCAGCACCCTGGGTGCTGTTTGTCACGTCCGTCCTAGACTTGCAACTCGACCCCCTCAGTGCAGCACGAGACCGGTTTTTCTTTCTCACTGCTTCGGGACCCGAGACTCCGCCCCCGCCACCACCAATGCCCTCTCTGACTCACAACGTCTACCCGAGTTACCACGACATCGGTTGGAAAGATGACAGCACTTTAGAATGGGATGTAAGACAAGTTGCTGAGTCTATCAAGGTAGGTGGTTTCACCAGCGTAGCGGTAGCGACGGCAGAAGTAGGCCCATAACCACAGGACAGACAACTAGTGCCAATGTTGCCTACAGAGCGTTTCGATCTGAAGAGGGGAGCACTGGTGGGGGTCGCACGAGCGGTGTTGTGGTGGTGGCTGGGTTCCCTGGTTCAAAATGAACTGGTCAATCGCAGCAAAGAGAAGGCCGAGGTAACGGGCAGCGGTATGATGGCTCCAATGATAGCTCCTAACGTACGAGATGACGCACGATTCGGGTCTCTGTTCGACGAAGCACCCTCCACAGTTGATATTCCTCTTCCCTTGCAAGCCCCCGACGTGCCGTGTGTCCCGAGCAAGATCAACATAGATCCGGCCACCAGGATACTGGTAGCCGATGCCAACCTCGGGACCCTAGGAGCTCTTGAGAAACAACAGCTCATCAGCCTACTTGAAGCTTTTATCGCCGACGGTCTGATCCCAGTAGACCCCAAATGAGTACCGGCCTGCGGAAACAGTGAGCTAGAACTGCCTTTCATCAACGAGTCGTGCACCCCCTTCGCCGCCATACAACGGCGTTTCTCTCCTGAGGAACGACGAATGATCAGAGCAGAGATCGAGTAGTTGCTCGACCGAGGTATTGTTTGCACTTCAGTCTCACCGTGGGTGGCGCAGTGCCTGTGCATACGCGGAAAAGACGGAACACCACGGTTTTGCACTGACTGGCGAGTACTCAACAAACGCTGAGTATAAGACAGCGGGGGGCTTGGCGACATGTGAGTCATCTTCGATGGCTTGAAAGGCAAGCAACATTTCACACAACTAGACCTGGCTTGTGTCTTCCACCAGATCGAGATTTCAGAAAAAGACCGCCACAAAACCGCGTTTCGTGATGCAGACGGGTTGCTGCACGAATTCACTAGAGCAGGGTTTGGTTCGACAGTTCTGCAATTCGCGTTTTCGCGGAGGGTAAAGGCAGTCCTGGGGTGCCTAGAATGGATGTTTAGTTGGCTGGATGACATCCTAGTCGCGAGTACCACCTGGGAAGAGCATCTACCCACACTCGTACTGGTCCTAACCCGCCTTTTGGCAGCGGGCTTGTCAGTCAATTTCGCGAAGAGTATTTTCGGATCCTCCTCTCAAGAGTTTCTGGGTATGATCATCGACAGCACTGGCTTACAACCCGCACCGACCAAGTTAGAAGGTATACCATACATGCCTAGACCCCAGACAGTCGAGGAACTGCGAACATTCCTGGGCCTGACGAGCTAGCTGCGGCAGTTTTTACCTAAATATAGTCTGACAGCTACCCTTCTTACCAACATCCTTCGCAACAGAGACTTCGCGTCGAAACCCGCCCGCAAGCGGCTCATCAATTGGGACAAAAAAAATGAGGAAGCCTTTCAGTCGTTACGGTCGGCTCTAGCCTCACCCACGGTACTTGCCTTCCCTGACCTCTAGAACACATTCGAACTTCACACGGACGCTAGCACAATAGGCGCCGGGGCAGTACTTATGCGGACCTCCAACGGTACACCTCGCGTTATTGCTTTTGCCGGCAACAGGTTCTCAAGCACAGATGCCCGAAGAGGCCCCACCGAGAGAGAGTGCATGGGAGTGTTTCGGGCGGTTGACCACTTTCGACCATACTTAGCCGATCGACAGTTTAAGGTAGTGACAGACTGTTCCGCGATAACATGGCTGTTTCGAAGTCGCGACCTGTGCCCCAAGTTACACAAATGGGCCCTCAGACTCGCGGAGTACGACATGGTTTGAAAATGGCGAGCGGGGTTGCTACATGTCTTGCCAGATACCCTGTCACAGCTTCCGCACGCACGGGTCCCTCAGGCCGATGTAGACGACTCTTTTCTAGACGATTTTACTTCAGGGGCACCATCCGAGTTCGTTGGGTCCCTAGGGCCGACTCTGGATGGGTTGAGATTGACGGAAATAGACGCGGCGAG